>VYZW01027959.1:2375-47040 GCA_013401315.1 Balaeniceps rex | reverse complement strand
ACAATTTGCAGAGGACCGTATCGTCTGATGCTACCTCCCTTTAACAGGCAGCGTCTGCTGCCTGTGTCGGTGCCTCATTTGCTGCAGGTAGCGTGGGCAGCACAGACTACAGCTAAGGTTCCCCGAGCCTCTGCAGTGCAAGACCTTGTTTTCAACTGTTTATAGCTGTGCCAAAAACATTTGTATTAATCTTTTCACTGTGAAGTATGTTCTGTTTTGTTTTCCTTGCCAGTGATGTCAGAGGAGTTGTCTGTTTGCATCTGGAAAGCTTAATCAGCCCAGTCACCTTTCATAAAAGAACAAAGAAAACCGAGTTTTAGCAAATAAGAAATATGAAGGAAGTATTATAATTGGCATCTCTTGGCTCCCAGAGGCAGCTATTACCTCCTCCTGCAGGTCCTCCCACAGCTGTAACCCCAACCGGCTCTTGCCGAACTTGGCTTGCAGTCAGTGCTGCGATACTCAATCGCTTTGAATCAGTGCTGATGACTGAGATAAGGCAAACTACATGAAATGCTGCGTATTAAAGGCAGAGCTCCTTTTGCTATGAACATGCCAAATATTGCTGATGCACCTGTTTTATGTTCAGAGTGGGAAGATGGTCAAAAAGGAAGTGGCCAGCTTTAAAAGAGAAGCAGCGCTTTCAATTTCTGAAAATAGCCCAGATACAGAACTGGGTAGTAAGAAATCGTTACTGAGCAAATGCATGTTTGAAACGTGCTTGGGCATTTTTTTCATCATTACAAACAAATAGTATATGCCATGTTTTCAAGGTATAGATTCCTTTTCACTGGTCCGGGGTGCTTCTTATCTCCATCTACCACTGGCAGGGTTAAGGTGCTGCTCGGTGGCAGTGGGCAAAGCTTTGTGAAAAAGCCTGCAGTGAAATCCATTATATGAATTGATTTGCCTTTTTCCCCTGATTTTCACTTCAGTTCTTGCACTGATATAATGGAAAGCACTCGCGATGTTAGTGTACACAAGTTAACATCCTCTGCCATACAGATTTTCTAAATTTGAAGGCGATTTTTCTAGGCAGCGTATTAATTTCCTCAGTACTCAACAGGAACGCTGGCTGAAACTGCACTGCAGGCAGGGAAATTATAACAGGTCAGAAACTTGTAGGAGCGTTAGAGAGTAGAGGAAAATGTTGGTCATTGGTAAAAGAAACCTCCATTAGAACATGAAAGTGTGCAATATCCTAGGATGTCAGGGACAAGGAAAAAAGCATTTGGCATATGACATATCTGCTCTCCTTTGCTGGCTGAATCCAGTTAGATGGTACACAAAAGTGTCTTATAATGAAGTGAACAAAGATTTTCCACACCTACTAGGGTGGTAACCCTGGAGCTATGAAAGAAAAAAAGAAGAATCTCTTAGAAACCGCAGAACACTTGTTAGTACTTTAAAAGATTGTACAAGCCAGGAGAAAAGGTTTTTATGTTGGCTAGTTGAAAGAGACAAGAGAACTTACTAAGAAGTATGGTGTGATTTTTTTTTCTTTTTTTTTTTTTTTTCTTTTCAGTTTGACCATGAGTCCCTCTGAGCAAACCAGGATCTTTGCAACCTGGGAGCTTGGTTATGGGGTAAAAAAGAGCGTGAAATGTGTGGCACTCGTACTTGGAAAGTAACCTTGATTCACTCCCACACACGTATAAAATATCTATACTAGCCAGTAGTATATAACAGAATCACAGCATTTTATCTGTAGGTAAATACAGATCTATAAGGTAAATGCGGCGATTCCCCTGCCTTATAAAGCAAAACAGTTGCAGAGGCTGATTACTGTGGCGGGTGGACTGCTTGGTGCCGAGCTTTCAAGCCTGCTAAGCAGGCAGGTTTCTGAGCCTCCGCACGGCACATGGGAATCGTGCGAGGGAGCTATTGCGAAGGGGAAAGGACAAACCCCCTGGGACAGCCCTTGAATCATTAGAGCTGTTGATCCAGCATACCATTCACAGGGTAATGTCAGCGCCGTGGGACCAGGAGAAGGAAAGGGCTGCTGGCGGTGCCCCTCTTCACTACAGCTATTGAGTTCTGCTGAGAAGGGAGTCCGGAGAAGATTAACGCACCAAAAAAGTCTGTGTCAAACAATTGCCTCTTGAAAACCTTATTTTTCCCTCTGAGTTAAAATCCTATCCAGCTTGATACGTTAATAAACACTCATTCCACATATGGAATTTAAAAGCAAGAATCTGCTTTCAGAAACACACGAGGCATCTGGACACACAGCGTATAGAAAATCAAATAAATAGCTTTCGAGGACATGTTTCGTTTAGAGCAGAGATATGTCTAGTGTTTAGAGCACCAGGTTTCCTTCAGGACCGTCTCAACTGCAGAATTTGCCATCTGAGGATTCCTCTAATGTTCAGGATGAAGGGCCAAATTCAAGGTCAATTCCCTTTGACGATATGGATACTTAAACGCTATTCCCTGTCTATGTATTTAATTTCCTATAGGTACACAAATACGTCTTGACACCAAGAAGGCCAGAAGACACTTGTCACTGTGCCTTTGGGAGGTGCCTGGCAGTCTGTGGAGAAGGTACAACACATGCACATCCCAACAAGTTCCAATTGACAACTCCCAGCATGCCTTTTTTACTAAAAGGACAAATTTACACTTTGAAAGATCTGTGTGCTTGACCTAGCTCCTCATTTAGTTCTTCAGTGGACGGTGCTTTGCTAAAAGCTGTGAGCAGCTGTCAGAGATGCAGAGAGCAAGGGTTGCAGTGGAATTCTGTCACCTGCATCCTCCAGCCCGCATCCCTCCAGCCCACCCATCCCTGGTGCCGAGCGTTGCTCCCAGCGTGGCCCTGAACGCTATCTGCCTGTGGCATGCCAGCTAGATAGCGGGTATTCCCTGTGTCCAGGCAGCTGGGAACAACAACCGAAATCTCTTCACTCCGCCCTTGAATAAGGCTTTGAACGTGGCTTTTTTTGCTAACATGGACAAGAAGAAATATAATTAATATGGGGGGGTTTTTTATGATGTTTGGATTCTTTGATTTCAGGATACTTTCGAGCCTTCTGTAGTACATGCTGAGGTGTGAGACCAAATGCAAGCTTGGCATTCAGGGATGGTAATCACCCGCAGGCAGCGTCTCTGTCTGGAACCGTAAGGAAACCACACAAAAAGCCAGATCTTCCGTCCCTATAAATCAACCCCTTGATATCAACAGGGCAAGGCTGACCCACATTATCTAAGAATCCTACTCCAAATTCCCCAGATGTCCAATGACACCGAGAATCTGAGGTCTGGGATGCTCAGGTTTTGACTCAAATTAACCTTTGCCCCGTAGCTTTCTAACTTTAAGATGTGAAGTTCATCTGCGCTGCTACCTCCATCCCTCACACTTTTTTTTTTAAGACAGTCATTTGGAAAAGAATAACCTATCTTTATAGGGTCTGAAATGTTAGAAAGGTGTTCAGAGAACTCATTGTTGTCATTAAAACAGAACCATAGTAAAACCAAATATTCTCTCACTTAAAAACCAGCGACAAGCACGCTGATATAAAATCACTGCAAGAGTTTTTAACGTGGAAGGCTACAAAAGCCTAAAAAAGTTTTTATCACTTTTGGGAAGCACAGTCTCCTCTGAGCCTTGAGAGACTTCTGAGCGCTGTATAATTCACGAACAGCCAGGGCTAGCACAGCGTATTATCAGAATTAGCTGCCTTTCTTTATGAGCACATCGTAGCCCGTGTGGATCACACCGACGACTTGCTCTGCCATAGCTTCATAGGCCAGAGTGCCGAATTATTTGCTCTGCTATCTGAGTGGCAGAGTTTGCAGAAGTCCTTTCGAAGAAACAAGACAGGGCAGCTGGTGAGGCTGGCACAGGGGGAGCGAGGGAGAAGATTTGGTCTACGAAACGTGCGGGGAGGCACTTGCACAGTCTTGTGTTTTGATGTGGTAAACAATCCCAGCTATTACGCAGACGAATAATCTTTAATAAAGATGATGGGTAAGTAGTAGCTACACAGAGTGCGGTGGAAGGAAAAGTGGAGAGGAAAAAGCTGACTGCCTCAGATTACTTATTTCTGGAAGCTACGTTATTTTTTATTACATCTATGTATAAAATTCTTCACATGGAGCAAGTTTAATCCTCCCCAGATCTGTGAACAGTGGTTAGCATCAAGATATTACTCCAGAAAACTCCCGTGACGCTGCGTGTTATTTCAACTGGGAAGATTTCTTTTACAATTACACTGCAATGATGGAATTAACAGGGTCAGAGGAGGTAGCATGAGAGATGAGCACCAAGCTGATGTGACAACCTCCAGGAGACGATTTACATGCACAAAGCAAAACGTTTCCAAAACTAAGAGCTGTGTGAGCTTGACAAGCAAGTATGCAAGCACCATCCTTTTGAAAGCTGGGCTGCCTTAAACAGATGGACAACCACCGAACCAGAATAGGGGTTTATCTGCTGGCAAAGGTCAGAAGTTAGGCTCCTATGGGCACTGACGGAGGGGAGAACCCAAGACTTTCAGGTTGGGGTCACTCCCAGGCCCAAATTTTAGTCAGTCTCCATGAAGGGAGGAGTTAATAGCTGTAGTTGGCACTGGCATTAAATGATGGTGGTGCATGTAGCTGCCTACGACCTTAACACACTCGCAGCCTCCGGCACAGCCTGCAATGCCATGGCCAGTTTTCCCGAGCAGAAGTCACCGCGAGCGGTTGTGTTCAAAGAATATTGAAGGTTTAGGCTGAAAAAAACAGCTTTCAGGCAGTCTAATCTCGTAAAGTATTACAATGTACAAGGGCAGCGAGAGTAGGTGTTCACCTGTCAGTCTGCTGCATCGAAGACAAGAGCCTATCTCCACTCTCCCATGCACTGACTTTAAAAAAAAAAAATCACATGGGGGGAAAAAAAAAAAAAACACAACATCTTTGCTACAGAGACATTTTTAACAAGTATTCCAGAAAGAGCACCAGCTATCAAAAAGGCTGCCAGGACCAGAAGGAGCCATCAATCGAACAAGTTTACATTTCAAAGTTTTTTGAGAACAGTGAAAATGTCTTTACCCTCCTTGATGGGAAAACTGCAGTGCTATAGGAAAGTAGCTATTTGCTGCTTCTTACTGAAACGCATTTCTCTGAAGTGGCCCTTTAACCCTGCGAAGGGTGCTGGAATATATAGACATATATATATATATTAAGTAGCTCTCCTGAGAGTTCTGCTGGGAGCTGCTTTAAGACCGTGGAGTCAGTCTGCTCCCTTTTCCCTTTGTATATGCCATTGTTCAGCGCCAGAGCTTCCCTCTGATATTAGAGATGAATTGGTTAATTTTTTAAAACCCTTTCCTGATAGTATTTAAGAGACGGCAGAATGCATCTGTCTAATTTTGACATTTATCAGATAATTCAGTCAAGTTCCCTCATGTGACACAGCTTTGTTCCCTGGAAAAGAACCTGCTGCAAACAAAAGGCCGTAGTATATTGTACGGCATCACTGCTCCCAGATGTTTCAAAATTAAACTGCTAAGTCTCCCTGGCCTTGTGAAACCTGGAAGAGTGCAAAAAATGGAGTGACTCTTAACAAGATGCATTTTCTGTTTCTGTGCTCCTTATTTCATCTCTGTGCTTGATTTTTCTGAGTCATTTGAAAATGATTAGGCAGCTCAAATAATTGTTTCCTGGGTATATTAGCGGCACTATAATTGTCATGTTTAGAGCTAAAGTTGGTAAAGACTGTAGTCTGCTCTGGAATATTCTAGCTTCCAGTATACAACAGCTCACGGATAAATATTTTGAAACTTTTATTACTAGTTTCCCTCCCAATTTTTTTCTTTGTTTCTTTGACAGGACCCCGTGTGGATTCAGTCTGACACTGTTCTTCATTACCCAGCGGCACTGCCTGAACTCTGGATGGAAAGGTTGTCATCTAGCCTTTGGCCAGCATCTTGCAGTCGCTGCCATACACTGGCTGTTGCACACTCTCCTCTTCTGGGTGGGAAGGGTAAACGACAGGCCTTTACTTCTCTGTAGACGCAGAAAAAAACCCCAAATGCCATCTACAGCGATATATAATCTATGTGAGCGCAGTCACAGCCTCAGACTGACTTATTGAAATAAATTATACTTGGTATAATTCATTTGGGGGGGGGGGGGAGGTTTTTGGTTNGGGGGGGGAAGTTATTGGTTACCATGCCAACACTCTTTGTAAATACCATTGGTTCTCAATGAACTCCTTTTGACCCGCTGGTCTGAGGTTGTTGCTGTGTGATGTACATAATTCTCTCAACACTGGTCCATTACTTCTGCTCAGGGTTGGGGGTCAAGCCTGTAGTGTAAAGTCAAAGAGAATTAGCAGCCCTATCAATAACCAGCTGCAGGACTGCAGCCCAAATGATAGACCAGAAAAATCCAAGGGAAGATGAATAAAAAGTGGAGGAACACGCGTGTATATTCTATAGTTGGAGCAGCTGCTGCGGACTATCAACATCATCAGGAGACCTCAGCGCATTAGCATAAATTCAAATGACAAATGCACAGTGCTATTCAGAGACTCATTAATTTGCAATGGGTGCAGTGCTCATGACATATTAGTGAAAAATTCAAATGTCTTTGTAGCATCGTGAGTTTAGTTGCGGGACCTAAGTTGCTAAAATGAAAACGTCTGCAATTTTTTAGCAGTTTATTAAATTATGAAGTGTGATGACTATATCTGTGCATCTTTTTAAGCAGATGAGGTCCAGCGTGCTCCAGCACCAAATTGCATGGTTTGTGTTGAAATCTCCCTGTCAGACAAATTCCGAGCAGGAGCCGAAATACAGGCTGCGCGCTCGCTGCTGCAGCACGCAGGCTGATATCTCCCCCTTCTGGGTGAATTGCATTGCCAGCGAGAAAAAAGGAAAATACGGTTGTTTCATGGCTCGTGCTTTGTTACGCCTGTCTTTGCCACTTTAGCCACCGAGTTTGCTGCACGTTTAGAGAAGTCAGCCATAGCAGGGATAAAATAATGCGGCATGGTTATGTGCGTGCAAAGGCTGCCTCTCATTCCCTGTTCACTCCTGTAGCCTATACGTGTAGGATAACTTACACATGTAGGATATCGAAAGCCTTAATTACAAGTACCTTGCCTTAACCAGTGGCTTTGTTTATCTGCAAGGAGAGAGAAAAGATCTATATTTTTCTAAGAAGAACAACCTGGCCGTAGTACTCCTTCATAACATTTAGACCAAGCTCGCAATTATAGCATACGACAACTGAAATACGCAGAGGTGGTGTTTATTCTTAGCGCCTTGACTCTGCCCTCTGTGTGCAGCTCCGAGACGCTGCTATATCTTTCCAACCTCAATGGACACTGCAAGCTCCACCTTACATTTCTGCTTCCTCCTAGACCTCTAACTATACCATTGCCTGGCCCCGAGTTTACATGTTTTTCTGTCCACCTGGCTGTCACATCTAGTGTGGGTTTCCTTTACCAGGAAAATATACTGTAAGATAATTGCTAGTACTTTTTTTGAGGAATGAAAAACCTTAGTTTTAAAGTGCAGAAGCCACAATACCTAGCTAGTAAAAAATAGCTTACATTTTCCAAGGCACTAGTGATTTTAGCTGTATAGCCTCTGAAAAATCTCGAAGCAACCTGATTTTTAAAGACAAGGGGAATCAGCTGCCAGTTGCGTGTCCAAAACCATTAGTTGCTTTTGAACATTTGGGTGTCTCTGTAAAACACAATAATATTTTATATATACACCAGTCATTAGGTAGCACGATAATAAGAGCCTTAATAAGGTTTGCAGCTTCTCCCAGCATATGTCACGCCTTGGAGTGAAAGGAAAGCCATTTCTCACCCTGGCTTCTCATCTGTGTCATGCCACCTGCCACGTAGGATATGGTATGTCACGGGTCAAAAGAAAAAAAAAAAAAAAAAAAAAAGAAAAAAAAAAGACCAGAAAAGAAAAGGACGGCCTACCTTTCGCATCCCTGCGAGGAGTGGCACATTCCTTCGTGCCCCCCGGTATTTGGATAACCATGATGCTCACCCGGTCACCTTGGCTGCCGGTGAGCTAAGCGCATGTGGAAAATGCTTTGCCCTCTCCACAAAGGGAAGAAAAGCAGTCAGCACATCACCAGAGTAAGACTATAGATGTCTATAAACTGGCTTAAATCTATGGTTTCCAAATTACACAAACGGATTAGGATGCCCATCTGCCCTCAGCTGCCGCTCCCCCCAAAGCCTTTCCAGGTAGGCATCTGGGGTGAGACCATAACAACTCTGCGTGAGCCTCCCATTACAGTCAGTTGAAGCTTCACCACACACTAACATCATTTATTTTCCTTAACCTTGCCCAAACGTCGACATCACTTCGGATCTGAGTTATTGCAGACAGAAGGAAGGATTTCGAGAAGGAGAGGGCAAATAGAGTGGCAAGGTGCGATGCAAACGAAGGGTGCGTCTGGGTGTGCAGATGTCAGGATCGGCTCGGGGTCACGCCATCCCTTCCTTCTCCAGGTTTCATTTGTGGGAAACGCTAAAAATCTGGAGCAACGGTCAAGGCTGGACCTATGGTTGTTTTAGACACAGAAGGGCAAATGTTCAGCCATGGAAGATGCTCCAGGGGATTGCGAGGAAGGAAGAGCCAAGAGCGAGCAGAGCTGTGCCTCCATGGCCCTGACCGACAGAGGAGCACAGCAACCACCCCCCGACTCTCACTTCCCCTTCGCCAATGAAATCCTGGTGTTAAGCAACGGAGCAGAGCCTAAACACAGGCCTGTCAAACATTTCAGGTGTAGGGTCCCTGTCCTGACCAGAGCTGACGGGCCAGCTGAAGGCCTCTTCCCAGCAGAGAAAGCCTTTGGTGGCCCTCAGCTGGCTC
The DNA here is from genome assembly GCA_013401315.1 of Balaeniceps rex. Lineage (NCBI taxonomy): Eukaryota > Metazoa > Chordata > Aves > Pelecaniformes > Balaenicipitidae > Balaeniceps > Balaeniceps rex. The sequence continues at coordinate 38,209 of VYZW01027959.1, read as the reverse complement.
CGGCTCTCCGATATTTCCTTCCTCCCATCCACCCAGAGTAAGACCGAAGCAAACAGCGCAGTGCCGTGGATGATTGCCTAATGTGATTGTTGATGCCAGCAGGACCCTAAAGCTTAAATGACAGCCATGGGATTAGAGAGGCCTGGAAATGAATGAGTCGCCCTTCTCCTCCCACCACCCATGTCAAAAGTGCTGAGCAGGAGCTCAATGCGGCTGAGGATTCAGACCATTAGCTAAATGTCACTTACACCGACTTCTGTGGAGAGACGAAATTTTATTTTCTGTATATCTCTCAAAAGCCCACTTAAAGGAAACAGGGCACGGGGAGGGGTTTAAGGAATTCTTCTGTATTTCTTATGAGGAGCAGCTTTCCCTCATTAGCAGGCAGCGCTGAACAACAGGGTTTGGTTTAAAATATAATCTCTGCAACCAGTGGCAGAGGTTTCTGTGTATTTACGACAAATGCACTTGAGATATAGTCATCAATGCAGAAAGCATTTTGTACCTGACCAAGAACACAGGCAAAAGAGAAGCTTCATTGCAAAAAAACTTGTTTTCTGTTACTGCAAGAGGCAGGGTTTTGCTTTTCAGAACAGCCCCAACCTATTTTTCATTTGGGTTTTTTTGTATACATCATGCCACTCGAGAGGCAAGCTTCTATGGACACCGCATTCCCAGGGACGACGCTGATTTCAGGAACGTGTTCCAAGAAGAGGTACCTTGTCAGAGATGTTGAGTGGTGGTCTGGCTAGCAACAGGACTTGAAAGGGGGAATGTCCCATCTTAAAACCCTACAAAATTATGATTACCTGCAGAAGAATCCCAGCAGAGGGAGTTTGACAAGACAAATGGAATATTAGTTTGTGTCTACAAGCTGGCAGAACCAGTGATCTCCCCCCAAAAACGTGATCAGTGGGGAGAGCTCTGGTCTGAGCTACACCAGTGAAAACCCAGTCAGTCTACCAAGTTCAAAAGTAAAACTTGGTCCGAAGTGGTTAGGAAGAAGGAGGTGACAATATTATCAAGTTTATGACACTGTTTGTGTTAACATCTTTTTTTGTGCAGAACATGTTTGTATTTCAATTGGCAAAGTATTTACAATGAGCCTAGATATACTCACCACCAAGGGCAATTAATTCAGGGTTATAAAGCTTGTGTTTCAGAACGGGCATGAATAATTCAGTGTTAGGTTGTTTAAGTGTGTTTTGTAAAATAGAGCTGCAGCTTTTGTTTTTCTTGAAAGCTTCTGGAAAAAAACGTGATTTGAGTTTTTTTTTTTTTTTTCTTTTTCTCTTCACCCCTGGGGAGAGCAGTGGCCTTTTGATGTTCCACATTGACCTGCATTCCTTGCTTGTTTCCCACTAACTTGAAGAAAATACGACTTAAAATGGGAGGCTTGCATGTAAGGAGCAAGGAGTACAGTGCTAGCCCTGGGTGTCAAAGCCTATCAAACAGGCTTCAGACTGCTTTAATCGTTACCAGCCTTGCCGGACTGTGAACTTCTATGATGCCGATAAGAAGTGCACACTCACATAAATGCAGTACTTGCTTTTGAGTGCAAATCTAACCTGATAAATGAATTTACGCAGCCGAGGGGAAGGTGTCTGTGCGGTGTCTCTCCATCTCTGCTTCAGGGATGTCACATTACCTTCACGCTACTCCATGGGCTACACATGTAAACCTAAAATCCGAGCCTGGGTAACTGCTGGCTGATGGCTGAATTTTGCCCAAAATGGTCTTTACCACCCAGACTCAACAGGCAGCAAAAGGGAGGAATTTTTCTAGAGCCTTTGCAGACTGTTGCCATGGTTTAACGTACGTACAAATCTCTCAAAGACCCTGCTCACAGCTGGGCGGGCAGGGGTGTGTCGGGGGAGAAGCTGTGACTTTCGTGATGATTCCAACATGTTCTTCAGAACTTCCATGTTTGAAGGTCCTTGTTAAGGAGTATTTACAATCAAGAAATAGCAGAAAGCCAGAAACAATATGCCTGAGAGGTGTGAACTGCCTCAGTGAAGTAGTAAGGCATTAGCCCAGGTAATTGATGTTCATAATGTAAACCTCGCTGACTTGTGTCTTGGCAGAGCTTGGGAAACTTGAGGGACCCACCAAAAATGTTCTTACACAACAGGGCAGGCATGGCCAATCACACCAGTCTTGGTAAGTATCATGTGCTGAAAAGCAAACCACCTCAAGTGGTTAATACGGAAGACAGCTTTGTTTTTTTCACTATCTGCCTAAACTCTCTTCAAAGGATGAAAACTCATGGTACTTACATCGTAGCCAAGTTGAGCCTTTTCAGGCGAGGACAATAACCACTGCTAGCTGGAGATAATCTCTGTGTCTGTCCGTACCTCCACAGCCAGAGAGAGAACGATGCATGGTGCAGCTGAAATCCTGGATTTTCACACTTTTCTGCCCAAACTCCTTTGTGCAAGTAAGCCATGTGACTTCTGAGAAGGAAAGGGAGCATGTGCACATCTCCTCTACCATCACGCAGACCTTGTCATGCTTACCTACACCTTCTCCTGGGGACTTCCACATGAGGGATAATATTTGCTCCCACAAGAGCACAGCCCAGGAAGATTATAGAGAAAAATTGAGCCTGAAAACTCTGTTCATATTTCATATATTTCAATATAACTTTCATATTTCTGTAACAAATAAGATAACATGGCAGTAGACAGGGCAAACTCCACATCAGTTTTTCCCAACGGCAAAAGGACAAATGGGGAAGTCAACACTGAGTATTTGCAGTAAGCTATGTAGTTTATACAGGCTGTCTGCAAGGTGAGTGTGATTAAAGATTATGATTTAAAGGGAAACAAATGCATGCCCCAAACCAGCATTTCTCTTCAGAAAAAAAAATTACATCTTTAATTGTTACCTCTATAGTGTTTGTTGTAAGGTTGATTTGTCGTTTTCCCTGGAGTGATAAATCTCGAACAAATGCTTGGATGCTATAGGGTATGGCAGGGTATAGCAGACTTGTTTTCTAGTTAGCATTCCATATTTCTCTTCGTTTGTGCTGCAGCACGAGAACGGCTGAGTGAAATGTCCAGACCTCGTGCATCCTAGGATCGCTGGCTTAAGGAGGGATACACCAAGTGCTGGGAGAGTGTGGGAAGGAAACGAATTGACAAACAGCCAATGGGAAACAGAGAAGAAGGCATTTTTACTGCACTGTGTTTACAACTTGTACTTTCTCAGATCCTAAAAAATCCGCTGTTTTGCCTACAAGTCTGCAAGACATTATAGTTCGACTTGGTAAAAAACAATGCATGTCAGTGCACAGTTATTAAAGTAATAGCTTCCCCAAGCTAATGTGCGCTGAAATTCAGGTTTAGAATTGCCTGTAAATTCTGGCAAAATGGAAGATTTAAAGGATCTTCAGATTACTGAACCTGAATGATGAATTTGCAGTCTGCCCCTTCTTACTGCTTTTATTTCTGTCTGACAGTATTTTATCTTCAGAAGTTGCACTAAAAATCTCTAATATGACGGCGAGCTAACATAAAAGGGAGGGTGTGTGTGTGTGTGTGTGTGTGTGTGTGTGTTTCCTGCGCCCAATTCTCGAGTTTGGAAAAGCACTGACGTACAGAGCAGCGAGGAAATTGCAGCAGAGACAGTTCAAGATGTTCCTGGGTACACGCTGGGCAGGGGAATAGCATTTACAGGACTCCCTCCTTTTTTTTTTCTCTTTCTTTTCCCACTGAGGAATGGTGCTGGCTCGTGTTGGCTGGCTGTGGAGGGGTTGCATGCCTGCGGCGCTCCCCATACCCTGCTAACTCTTCGGGGGTCACAGACCTTCTGCATCCATCACTGGGGACACACAGCCAGCTTCAAACAGCAGCATCTTTTCCTTCTCACAGTTTTAAACTTATTTGTAACATTAGAATACGTCAAGGTCCAAGCCTTAATGGCTACAAAAGGCATTCAGAAAACTTAATTTACACCTGACGTGTTTTCCAAAAGTGTATTTGTAAGTGATAAATAAATTATTTATTAGAGACGTTCAAAAATTTTGACCCAGGGCTTCCTTAAAACCCTTTTATTATGTGATACCTTGTTTTTATCTATCTTACAGTAGTCTTCTCAGCCCTTGTTTCACTAACGAGCCTTTGTTTTCATCATACCTCCTCATTATATTAATTATTTTTTGTTGTTCTTTACCTGTCTTTTGCTGTTAAGAAACTCCTCTGTGGCTTGCAGTGTGACAGAATTGTCAGAAATTCTGCATATTTGGTTTGCTATTGTCTTGTTTAATGCATATGAGCTCCTAGACATTTAGCAATACTGCATTTCTCAGTCCGTAAAACATACACAATGAAAGAAGTCATGTGAGAAAAAAGACTATATTTACAACACCTCCGGTAACAGAACCAGTACAGCGCTCACACTGGAGCCAATCTAAACATTACAACACTTCATAACGGAGCCACAAAACATAATCAGACCAAAATACTGTGCATTATGAAATGCTTGGAATATTTACCATTATTTGCAGTCCTGCTGCTACCAGGTGAAGTACTGGTTAAGATAATGAATTTTTTTTATTGATTTCTTAAAAAAAGTTTCATAAAATGAATTTAAGGAAGTAACAGTATCTTCACTTTAATACAATTAATCATAGAATCATAGAATCACGGAATCACAGAATGCTTTGTGTTGGAAGGGACCCTTAGAGGCCATCCAGTCCAACCCCCTGCAGTGAGCAGGGACATCTTTAACCAGATCAGGTTGCTCACAGCCCCGTCCAACCTCACCTGGAATGTTTCCAGGGATGGGGCCTCCACCGCCTCTCTGGGCAACCTGTGCCAGTGCTTCACCACCCTCCGTGTAAAACATTTCTTCCCTATATCTAGCCTAAATCTCCCCTCCTTTAGTTTAAACCCATCACCCCTTGTCCTGTCACCACAGGCCTTGCTAAAAAGCCTGTCCCCATCTTTCCTCTAGGCCCCCTTGAAGCACTGCAAGGCCGCACTAAGGTCTCCCCGGGGCCTTCTCTTCTCCAGGCTGAACAGCCCCAACTCTCTCAGCCTGGCCTCGTAGCAGAGGGGCTCCAGCCCTCGGAGCATTTTTGTGGCCTCCTCTGGACCCGCTCCAACAGCTCCATGTCCTTCTTGTGCTGAGGGCTCCAGAGCTGGACGCAGGGCTCCAGGTGAGGTCTCCGCAGAGCAGAGCAGAGGGGCAGAATCCCCTCCCTTGACCTGCTGGCCACGCTGCTTTTTTTAAAAAGTATTCTAATGCCATGGGTATATTTTATCTGCCTTCTCATCCAATTCTTTTTGTTTGTCATCTCCAAGACTGCACAAAAGTGAGTGCCTTGTAAGAAGACTATATTTCATGCTCTGACACCAGCTACTCCCTTAAGACAGTCCTTGATAAACAAATGCAGAAGGCAATGAAGATAAAGGTTATACAAAGTTTATCTTTTAACTTCATACAGAGGCATTGCCTAAAATGGCCAAGTTTTCTCAAAAAAATCTCTACTTGGTAGTTCACTAAGCCTAGTTAAGGCATTTTAAATTGGGAGTAAACAGTTTATTAGTCTATTTTTTTCTTTTTTGTCTTTTTTTTCTTTTTTCTTTTTTTTCTTTTTCTTTCTTTTGTTTTTTCTTTTTTTTTAATGCGTTGTAACTGAGGTGCTTTGTTTCAGGGAGAGAAACAGACAGCAGAGAGACACAAAGCTTCCTGATCCTCTCCTCTATTATATATTGGAGTGTATAATTGTTCAGAGCTGCAAAATAGTCTAAAGGGACCTGATTATGCAAATACATTAAGCATCTCTTAAAATCTTATGAAATTATACCATATTAGCCATACAATTAAAGAAAAAAAAAGATCATCTTGTTTGAGTGTGCATGGTCTTTACTATTCGCAAAAAAATATGTTTTTCAGAGGGAGAGAATGGGAAAGGATCATGGATATGAGCCTAAATCCAGGTTACAAGCTGGACTGCTAGTTGTCTCATGAGATATAACCCAGTGACAACTGACATTTTGTCCTCTAACCTTACCTCAGCCTTCACACAGTTGTTCCCCTTGAGCCGGGCAGATCTAAGCTGTCAATTAATAGATAATGTAAGTTTACTTAGATGTCATGTAATGCTGTTATCCATGTGGAAATACATCAAATGTCCTAGTTTGCTCTAAAGGCTATGGCACTTAGTAAAAATCTTCTCCCATGGGAAGCCTAGGCTTGACAAATGCCTGAGGATTAGTCATAGTCAGCCATCTCTTTGTGATGCAAAACGACATAATCATTGACTTTTTCAAATAATATTACACTTCTCCTTTCTCCAGATAAAAAACCCAATCCCAGGTTTGCAAACAGTTTAGACTGTATAAATTTGTTATTGAATAAAGATGCCTCACTAAATTCTCAGGAACAGAAGAAACACAATAGCTCAAAGACTTGCTTAAATGTTCAATAAATTCAAGGATGTCTAAACCCCAATGTTTTCTTCCAATATTTGGCATATTGCTGCGGCCCTAGATAATCAGAAACTTAGACCATTCTCTCCAAAACCATCCTGATGGTGTACCCAAAGCACCAAAAAGTTTGCACAACACAGGTTGATATTCTGTTGTATTAATTGTGAACTTTATTTATACTGTTTATCTTAAAGTAGGGCATCTTTAAATTAAAATGCTATGTTTTAAATAGGACCAAAAATTCATTAAAACGCTTGTTTTTCCTAAACCCCAACATCCAAAACATATGGAAAAAATTGCCTCTAGGTATTGAAAGTTGTTGCCTTTATCACACTGTGCATCTAAATTCCCAAGGATGATTGATTTAACGAGGTTTGCACATTAAAAATCTTTTTCTTTGTTACAATAGAGGAAATCACAAGAAAGATTAATGCCCTCTGCGTGGTGCCACCGAATTAAAATGTCTTTCAAATGTCTTCACTCCAGGAACACTTTGCTATCCAGGCCTGTACTTAGCAAAGCTTTTCTCAGTGTAAAGAACGTATTAGTCATGGCTGATGATGCTGGTGTGCTATAACCTAAATACCTGGAATATGCATATATTAGGACATACTGGGCACTTCAGAAGGCTTTAAAGAAGTGTTCATTTTTTCAGGTTGGTATAATGGATTCCACGTCAGGGATTCCAAGGCTACCCAAAGGTATGACATTCAGTCTTGACATATTTTCCCATTGCAGTGGTGTTATCTGACATGAAACAGAGTAATACGCTCCACCATTGCTTCAAAACTTTCTTATGCATAAACCCTCAGCGGTATTTTCTTTGCCTGGTATGACAACGTGTCACCCTAGCATCTACTGCATTAATGTTGTACAAAACCCCTTTTTTTTTTAGTTTCATCTGGTCTTACAATCAGAAAGAGTATGCTGCTGATCCAAGTATTTTCTCCATATTCATATGTAGACTCAGACTATACTATCTTAGAGAGCACCTCGAAGGTAAAGGGATACAGACCAGCTTGCACATACACTTCTTTCCTTAGGGGAAGAGCTTGCATCCATCCTGCATATTGACATATGACAGCAAAGAGCTTTCCTATCATACCCCACTTTCAACCACACACCCTACTTGTGACTTGAGTGGAGGGATGGGGAGAAAGGGTAGAGGAAGAAACAAGACTACTAGAGGTGGTCTTGGAGAGTTGGACCATGTCTGTTGGAGATGATATCCGTGCTGGATATAGTAAGTGCCATTCTGTGTGTCCCACCAGAAGACCACTTAATTCACCCCCAGGCAGAGATTGGGACACAGATGACATAGATGCAACGTGGATGACTGGAGAGTACACCTCTGTGCAAAGCAGGGAGATAATCAGCCTGGTAATATAAAAAATACAAAAGCACAGCAGACTGGCTGTTTAGCTTTACACCTTCCTTAAGAAAACTGTAGGTGCTATCACATTAATTCCTTATGGAAAGAAAAAGCTTAATTCAATAGTTCCTTCAAGGAAAGTGCGTTATGTAGTAATACACACGTAATGCCAGTCTATTGGAAAAATCATAGCTCTATTTAGGCATAAAGTATGGATTTATTTACAGTGGGGAGAATAAAGGTAGTATAGAATCACAGAATCATAGAAAAATCTCTATAGTTCATCCAGTCCCACCTTTCATTAAATGCAGGGTCTTGGATTAGGTTATCCATGGCCCTGTCAAGTCAAGTCTTGGATATATCTGTGAGGTGAGATTCCACCACTTTGTTGGGTAAAATATTCCAATGTTTGAATTTTCTCACGGTGAAGAATATTTTTAATACCCGGGCAGAATTTTACATCAAGCAACTTGTGCTCATTGCCTCTTGTCTTGGCACTGTATGTCCTTGTGAAGTGAGGATAACTTACTCTCTATAACCACCTTTAAGGTATTAGAAGGCTGTGATTAGGTCCTCATGAGCCTTCTCTTCTCCAGGCTGAGTAAACCCAATTCCTCCAACCTGTCTCCACACACAGAGTTCTCCAACGCGGCAAACATCCTGGTGGTCTTCCTCTGGATCTGGTGCCCTTTCTCTCCTGAACCAAAGGAAACTAGACAGTTTTCCAAGGTATGGCCTAAGAAGTGCCAAGTGGAGGGATAATCACATCCCTAATCTGCTGGCTATATTCCTGTTGGTGGAATCCAGGACACAGTTGGCCTTCACAGCTCCAGAGTTGCACTTGTGTCCTGCTTGCCACCCACCATGTCCTTTCCAGCAGTTGCTCAGACAGAGATGGGTGAAGGAGGTGTTGATGCAACACATAACATGACCATGGCCTTGGGGTCGCACAGTCTTCTGAGGTGTATTATAGGGTTTGTGCTTGCTCCTGAAAGTCTAACCAACAGGTCAACAGGAATCGGCCTGCCACCGTAAATTCAGACCACGTTTCATCCACAAAAAAGAACAAGAGAATTTACCCAGGGGCTTTATGCATGATTACAGTGAGAATGCAAGACAGAGAATAAAGAGTGAAAATACAGACCCGAGCTCGGTAAATGGGCAAAAGTAAATATCAAAAGAAGATTCCAAGCTGAATAGTGTTGGAAAGTGAAATATTAGAAAAGTAGCTTAGAAATTGAGGTATGCTTTCAACAACAAATATAGTTCTTCAGACAATATGTGAAAATTGGGTGCACTCTGCCATCTACTATAATTACTAAAACTCATTCATTATTTCTACTTTAGCAATATGTCATGAGTTCCACCCAGGCAATTTCCCATTATCCTTCATATCCTACAAACATATAGTAAGAGACAGCACCTGTCATGACAAGCCTTAAATGCACAAGGTAAAAGATAGGAGAAAACATGGAAATGAATCACAGAGAGACAAGTGATTAAGTTTTTTTAAATAATTGAAGTGATTTTGAATCGTTTCACATTTAATAACAATATCCTTAGTGACTGGCCCGAGGACAAATGGGAAGTCTGCTGTAGAGCCGGATATTTAGCAAATATGTTCTGAGTCACCATCCAGAGCCTTCAACAAAGGCCCATGTATCATGAAAGACACTGACCATGGGGCAGAAGTGCGGCGTTACTGCCGCATCCCTGATACCTGTTCTTAATATTTTACAATTCTATTTCAGGCAGGTTTTTTTTAAACAAAGAAGACGTGAAAAAGTATAGCTGGTCTCAGAGGGATGGGATGGATAGATACCTGCCGTCCCATCTATTTCATTATTTCTCAGTAGAAAAAATCTTTGAAGTAATGGTTTCTGTTTCTAGGATCTCCATTAAAAGAGATACAAAATTACATACTTGTAATTAAAAATGTTTTAAAGAATGCAATGAAAACAAGAGATAAACCCATAACGTTGCACATTCAATCACATTTAGCTGATAAATGTCAATTATGAGCATCTGAAAAAGGGTAAAACCAGAAGACTGTCGACATCGGGTAATAAGCTACTTTGCAGCCATAAATGGCGAGAATTCTGCCTTTTTGGTATTCTTGTTTTCTGACCAGCAGAGCAGAAATCTCTGAGGGGCTAAAACCAGCAATGATTTTGGTCTGCTTCTTACAGTGGTGCAGGAATGGCCATCCTTTTGGATCCCTCACAAAACCAGAACAAACCCATGCAATATAGAAAACACTGGATCATCTGCCTTGTCTACCTGGGACAGGAGAAAGAAAAGAAAAAGGGGAGCAGGAACAACTTGTGCATCTTTCCTTCCCCCACTGTGAAAGAGAAATAAATGTGTTCTGGGGAGTGTGGTAATCCAAGAAGTAAAGCGAAAGGTTAGCAGAGACTGGAGGACTCGGAGGTGGGAGGGTGGTAGCCCAGTGGGCCATGGGAGCGGAGAGAAGGAAGGAGGACGTGTGGGTGGGAGAGGAGTGGACACAAGATGGGGAGGACAAGGGCTGTTGATGACTGCAGAGGGGCTTGACTTAGGGCAGAGGTGCAGAAGCAGTAGTGGGATTTAGTCTTTGTTGCGGGGGAGTGACAGAGACAGAGACCGTCATTCATGAACTCTGAAAATGTCACAAACCCGTGGATTATCCAGGTCCAAATTCATTGTGCCACAGCTGCAGAGACGATGGATTGGCTCCACACAGGGTCCTCTAATTTTAATTACATTAAATGCAAGCACGCTGCTTCCAGGGCCAGCACAGTGGTGTAGACACTTTTGGGCACCACCAAATTTGATGCACGCTGAGGCAGGCACAGAAACCATCTCTGAGAGCCCATGTAAGCCCTGACTGCTCTGTGGGATGCTCTTCTGCAGCGAGACCCTTCCCATCGCCATGTTCGCATTACTCACCTTTCCCGGCCCTGCAGAAGGGAATGATGGAAATAATTCAGATAAACCCACCTGGCACCCAGGTGCGCAGATGGGGTGGGCAGGAGGCAGAAAACAGCCCTTGAGCAGCCCAAAGCTCCACGTCCCCTGCTTTCTACCCGCAGAAATGGGGTACGTTGTCTTGGGACCCACCTCAGCAGCAAGATGTTTGGCACAGCCCCCTCTACAAAACCAGTTTGAAGAACGAGAGCTCTTTTTTTGCCCCAAAGACACAAGCCATAATTCTGTTGATACATCAATCACTGGAGAATATTTGTCATCCATTTCTTCAGAAACGTCCCCCAGTAGTTAGTGGGAAGTGTTCCCTTTTCAATCCTAACACAGGTGAAAGGAAATTGCGGTCATGATTCATTAGATGATTTTTCAGCTGTGCTTTCTATACTGCTGAAATATTCTCTGTTCCCCTGGACATTTTTATCCTCTCCGTCAACTGGATGTACTCCTACCCTTGCACTGCATATATGGCCACGAAGCCATCTCATTCATCTCATTCTTTAACAAATAATGTCTGCTTTTTTAATGTTCCATTGTTTCAAAAACCCCCAGAATTTTCCGCAGTGTGTTTTTAACACATTTAGTTCATATACAACTGAAATTAATAAAAGTTCCTAAGCTGGTAGAGTCCATTCATTGTGGCTGCAATTCCTCAGTACCTGTTAGCTCTTCTCTTCCTCCTGGTGCTTCAAACCCTTGGAAAGTGAGGAAATGCACTCATTTTCTTGCTTTTTATTTTTTACAAGTGAAGCTGTCTTTTCTTATTTCCCACCTAAAGCACACTTCCAATTTTTACGAAATTAGACTTGTGGTAACCTCTTCCATGTCTATCATATCTGCAGTGATAGAGCTCTTATTTGTGTACTCAGTAGTCTGACAAATTCTTTTTTTCTTTTTCTGTCTGCCTGTCTCACTTATTCCCCTTTTTCTCCCAGCATTTTGTTCTAATCAGTAGATAGTAGTGAGCTCTCTAAAAATGGAAAATTGGCTCATCAACATTAGACTATCTACAAATTCCTCTGAGTTTTTACCTTCTCCCTGCCTTATCTGCGTAAAGTCATGTCACGCGCACTTTTTATTTTTGTGTAGTAGGTTCTCAAGCTCTGTGACAGCTCCGCTGTTAGTAACTGCTGTCTTACTTTATGAAAACTTTTTGCCAGATGAAGTGCTTCCAAACCAAGCCGTGTCAGAACAATGCAACTCTTTTTATTGCGCTCCTTCCTGGTGGCAGCCGCGGAGAAGAGCCATTACTACTTTCCCCATATATCCTCGGTAAGTCCAGAGAGTTTTAGCACTGGTGGAGCTGTATTTTTTCCCATCTTTCAAACAAGGAAGAAGTAGCTTTTCCTTTTTCCACTCCTGGTCCCATGTGTGCTTCCAAAGTCACTCAAGCAGAGGCCACAGGCGTGCGTGCAGCACGTGATAAGCAACATCCAACAGATGTCTGCTCATTCGTACCGATGTTTCCAGCCAGGAAAGTGCCGCCCATCCTATACTTTCCAGACCAGGAGCCAAGGATCTGGCTGTGATTTCATCAGCTGGTCCAGTATTTGGTCCAGACCTGAACTGAGCCTGCCTGAGCTGGCGTTAAATCTGGGAATGTCGGGTAACGAGGGCAGTCTTGCAAGGGGCATGCTGCAAGCACTGTGCCGTCTAATGCAGCTGGGAAGGCAAGTCCCAGGAGTCTTGGTATTGGGACTGCTTGGAGAAAGGGAAATGCTTCCACTATTTGGTTGCTAAATTTAATTCCCTGGCTTGAGCTGTGTCGTGGTTTAGCTCCTGCTGGCAACCAAGCACCACCCAGCTGCTCGCTCACCCTCCATCCCCGCTGGGATGGGGGAGAGAATCAGAAGGGCAAAAGTAAGAAAACTCATGGGTTGAGATAAAAACAGTTTAATAATTGAAATAAAATAATAATAATAATAATAGTAATAAAAATTACAATGAAAAGGAGAACGAGAGAGAGAAACAAAACCCAGGGGGAAAAAAACAACCCAAAAAAACAAACAAGTGATGCAACTGCTCACCACCCACCAACTGACACCCAGCCAGTTCCCAGCCAGCGATCGCTGCCCCCTGGCCAACTGCCCCCAGTTTCTATACTGAGCATGACGCCATATGGTATGGAATAGCCCTTTGGGCAGTTTGGGTCAGCTGTCCTGGCTGTGCCCCCTCCCAGCTTCTTGTGCACCCCCAGCCTCCTCACTGGCAGGGCAGTAGAGAAGCTGAAAAGTCCTTGACTTAGTGTCAGCACTGCTCAGCAACAACTAAAACATCCCTGTGTTATCACCGTTATTCTCACGCTAAATCCAAAACACAGCTCTGTGCCAGCTACTAGGTAGAAAATTAACTCTATCCCAGCTGAAACCAGGACAAGCTGCTGCAGCGGCGAGAGCTGCAGCCCGGTGGTGCAGAGCACAACGATGCTGGCGCAGCAGCAGATGCTGCAGCAGGTCTCCACTGGCGGAGGGCAGAAGCGGAGCAGCTGTGCTGGCTGGGAAACCTGCTCTGAGAGGCAGCTGGGCTCCCGTCCCCAGCTGCGGAGGGTCCTGAGCCCCGAGAGGTCTGACCCTGCAGGCTCCACCGGCCTGGGGAGCAAAGCTGGGCAGGGACACAGGAGCGGCGGCTGCCACCTTACCCGATGTCACACCTGGAGCCCTGTGGTTGCCAGGCAAGATGTCCTAGCAGCTAGCATTGCTGGAGGTGGGACTGTGCCATCCAGCTGCTCACCACACTGGGATGGAGCACCTCGCCCCGAGGTCTCTGTTGATGCTGCTGCTGCTGCTGCTGCTCTAAAACCCAAACTTCGGAAAGAATTTGAATGCCGCCTTTATGTGCCAACAAATAAATCTATCGCTTGCCAGATATACTGTTTTGCTTAAGCTACTGATCTTTATCTCCTAATGGTGAAAATAACAGCCAAGGGGCAAGCAGCACTGCTTTCCCAACAATTCAGTACAGTTAAGCTTGTCGGAGTATTTTAATTCAGCATAGCTAATGTGTCATATGGAGCACATAGAACACTGGGTTTGTACGCGTCTCCAAGAAAGCACTGACCAGACAGCTTTACCCATCCTCTCTCAACACAAAATATTCTCATGCCTGAACTAATTCCTTCATGACAGTGATCATATCTAGCACCCTGAGAAGCGAATATTTGTGAAACTAGCACTCACATAGACCCGTGTGATGATAATAAATGGTATTTCTCTTTTTCAGCATTGTTGTATACTACTCGTCATTTTATCTGTGATGTATCTAGCTAGAGGTCAATGAATCCAACCATGACACTAAACAGCTAAATAAACCATCACACTCGGTGTATCACAAATCTCTTGCTACCTCCTGCTTGCTCCAAGTCACAAATCTGCCTTTGTGTTAAATTTTTTTATGTCTGGAAATGCTTCTTCTGAAGATGGGTTTTAAAGCCTACCAAAGTCTGTCCGTTTCCACCAACACTGCTGTATGATGAAGACCAGAGGTAGAAAGAGGATAACCCTCAGCCTGGCTGGCAAACAGAGAAGAGAGACCAAACAAGTAACTCTAATAGAAACAAAACAGCCTTCTGAGTAACTGGACAATTTTCTCCTAAACCATGAATTTTCAGTTAATTTTACTATTCAAGTTTCCACGAATAGAAAATAAGTTCATCAGATCACTCAGAAAGGGACAATTCTCTTATGTTCCCACATTTCTATTTTTATTTTCATTTTCTCCTTAAATGACGCTAGTTCTTACCCTGGAGAGAGGCCAAGCATGTTGATCGAGATGCTTTTCCTGTAGCTAACTAAGTATATGTTCTCTCACCTCTCCAGATACTCGGTTAGGTCCTAAAAAACATGATGGTAGAAAGAGGAGGAAAGCGTCGTCTGCGTTTCTCTGCCGATGGCCTCATATCAAGACCCAGATTTCTGCTGTAAAGGTGAACAGCCAATGCCACAACTAAAAACGCTGCTAGGTTAGCCGGGAACGCAGCAGAAATATTAAGAAGCAGCGACAGCTTTACCAAACTTACCTCCAAACTTGTTTGGAGACAGGTTTCCCAGGTAGATAACTGGAGAACTCCAAGTGCAGATAAAAAAATCTATGTCAAGGTGTCCTATGGTGAAGGGCAGGTTGTAGGACAGATATGGCGACTTATCTTTAAAGCGTAGAGTTTTGTCCTACCTGCAAGCTGCCAATAGTCCGTGTTAAGGCTCTCTTCCCAGCGGCTGCACGTTCCTCGTCCACTTCAATTCTGCAGGCCAGGCTCCTCACTCTTCTCCTTGTCTTAACTCTGGAACATCCTCAAGGAGCATGAAGACAAAATATGAATATTCAAATTATTCAGGGACCACAGCCGTGCTATATTACCTGAGTATTCAAACACATTTTACTGTCCCTGAGGTCAGGTCGAGTGTCTCGCTGGACTGACACAGAATTGAGCAAATGCTTTTGCCTAATACTGGGCTTTATGCATTCTTTATTCAGTGCCCGATGCTTTTCCTTGATTGCATGAGCTTCTTTTTGTCCTGTTGCGCCGATGCTTGTGTGCATTTCTGCCACGTCTATCGCACAGCACCAGCTGGAGCAGCATGCCAAGTGGGGAGTAAGTAGGAATCTCCAGTAATTGCTCTGTTTTTATTCCCTTGCTGTTGATCCTTTAGCAATTACTTCTAGGCCACTGCCAAACGAACCACATATTAATGCCGTTGTACGCTTAAATAGCAAGCAACGAGCTTCAGAGTTTAACATGTTGTCAGTTTTGCTTGAAAATGAGTCATTTGGATGTCTTGTAATTAAATTTAAAAAAAAATAAAACAAAAGCAAAACCTTTGGTTTCTGTTTGTCATAATCTGTGGAGGCTATGGAAGAATCTCATCAAATGACACAATTTTCATTGAAGAGTGGCACTGTACAGGAGTCAGTGAGAAATGTTATGAAGCTCCATTATATTAATCAGAGAATATCTAGTCCTGTGATATGAAGGAAGGGGTCATTAGTATTTTTTTTATAGAGGAGGAGGACAGGGAGAAGACCAGACAGTTTACTGTGATTGTACGTTACCTCTACGATCTCGCTATGGTGTCTGAGCCCCTCACAGAATTAAATATTTTCTCACAACACTTTTCTCAGCTCAGTTTTGGGCTCAGGTTGTATAAAGCTTAATCCCCAAGCAGTTCCTAGCAGTCTGGAAGTCGCTGTAGGTCCATCCCAGAACACAGGACCGTGCTGGGATGACTTGGCAGCGGCACAGGAGCCTGACAAAGCTTTACTGAGCTCTGCCCCGAGGGCAGGCCTAACTGCTTATAGCTTAGAGGTCCTCTTAATAGAGGAAGCACAACGCTTTATGATATAGAAGTCACTTTCTAGTAGGTATTTTCAGCTTCTTTAGTGGTCATCAGAAGGGATGGGTCAGTTGCACTGGTTAGAAGAAATAACAATCTGGGAACTCAGTGAGGTTTGACAGAGTAACTACCTTTNTTTTAAAAGCCCTTTTTTTTTTTTTTTTTAAACATCTGAAATGTTATGGCTCATTTTGAAAGTAGAAACTTTAAAAGGATCTAAGAATAGTTGTTTCCAACCAGAAGCAGTCACTACTAGACATCTCCTGAGATCTGGGTGGAAAATTTTCAGTCGAGAGACGTTCTTTTTTACCAGAGCTTCATTGTCTGAACGGTGCCGGCAAAAGGCATATCTGCCCAGAGTTTGCATAAGTGGGTTTGAAAGGGTTGATGGTCTCTGCAAATAGGGACCTGTACACTCAGACACTAAATTTGCAAGCACAGGTGTAAATTTTGGGCGTGGTTTACGTAGGTGGAAATGATCCCTTCCATCACCAGTGAGCCTTTCCACCACACCTCCCTCCCATAAAGGATGACGGAATCTCAGGAAGCCAGGAGATCCTTCTGGGCAGATCACCAGGTCCTCCCGGTAAAAGTGACACAAAAAGGTGGTGGGCAACGAAGAAGGTCTCCTCCCTGCTTCCCAAAGTACAGCCTTTCCAGGCTCACATTTTTATTCAGAAGGGGCAAAACAACAGTTTGGCAGTTCTTTCAGGCTGGTTGGAAAATCAAGTCATGGCAATACACTCAAAATAATTGGGGGGGAGGAGAAAAAAAGATATATGGCTAATTTACCTCCATGTAAGAAACTCCAGAGATGGACAATTCTCTGTTGAGCTTGTAGGCCAGCTCCTGTTGTCCATCAGGTATCTGAATTTGGCACGGAGTACCATCGAATTGATTAGGACCGAGCCTGCCGGAGAGATCTTTGATGGAAACAACCTCCTGGGTATGTCGCTGGGGCTCATTGGTGCTGCCCGTGTTGGCAGCTCTGGCAGGGTTGGTGTAATTTGGGGAAGGTTTTTCTATTCTCACTCTGCCCAGCTATTCTTTGGGAGTAGGGAGGGCATTTAAATTTTTTTTCTAATGTTTCCAGTAGAAAGCTATAGTTAACCCCATGCAACCAATGCACCTAGTCACTGATAAAAGCAGAAGGAAAGGTGGTGATTCCCTCCTCCCAGCCCATTCACTGCAATGATATTTGGGAAAACATTAAATCTTGGGTGTAATCCCTCAGTTATTGATATTAAGAAACACATATTAATTCTGTTTTGATTATTTAAAAAAAAAATTAATTGTAAAGCCTCATAGTAACAAAGCATTTTACCTTTTTTCCGTAACTAAGAAAATAACACGTGAAGGAGAAAAGCATGGCCCTTCTCCTACCTCCTTTTTCCACACAAGCCAAGAGACAGGGCAAGCCAAGGAAACTGGAAGATGTCTGAAAGATATTTTAAGGCTAAAGGAACAGTCAGCTAGTAATGCAACTGGCATTAGCATAACCACTGATACAACAATAATTTATAGAAAAATCATGGGTTGTATAATCTTCCAAAAGCTTCCTTTGAATGGAAAGCAAAGACTCTTTAGTGAAAACTCCCACTCTTCTCGAGGGTGGATACCTCAAGGCAGGGTTCAAAGGATTTTCTTCATGTTTTTTTTTGTTGGCTTTTTTTTTTTTGTGGTGGTGTTTTCTCAATATATAATTTTATAATGATGTAACTTGCATCTCTGTAAATTATATTCCATGTGTCAGAATCAAATGCTCCTAAAATACTCTCGAAAGACACTAAATATATTTCATACATTCCTTACTAACTCTATGTTATAAAGTAATTGATACACAGCCCACAAAACATCTAAAAATACTCTTTCAGCTTAAGAGATGCCTGCAATTTCTTCTGCTGTGCATAGCTGCAGACCACAGAAACCAATTTGAAAATCCAGTTAGGGTAACATTCAGGAAGTTACAGAGAGAAAACAACTTTTCACAACCTGAGTATTTGTTTTGTTTTATACTGAACTGCCAGCGTGTTTGCAGAGCTCAGGGACAGAATAAATTTCCAGTATGTCTTTTCCTAATGAAAAATATTTTTCCACAGTTCTTGACATTAGTGGTCTTTCTACAGTTAATATTGTATAAATCTGAATAAAAAAGGAGATACAATTATATCTAAATTGCTATTGTGGATGTTTGTTTATTTCAAGCTGTGTGTAATCTATCCAGGAATATTAATGCTATTTCTAAAATGAATAAACCTCCATCATTTATTTTCTGAGTGTGTATAGGGTTGGGGTTGGGGTTTTTTCTCCCCTTCCTTACAACAGTAGAAACTCTTGGTATGTCCATCCTAATCCACAAAGATCAAAAAAGAGGTCCATAAAAATGGATTCATGAAGGCTTAGAACACAACAGGATTCGTTCTTTCCAGCAGTGGACTCTTTCCATGACCTCAGATTTATTTCTGCTGTGGAGACTTTCAGCAGGGAAAAAAAAAAAGAAAAAGAAAAAAAAAAAGGAGAGAAGACTCTGAATTTATGCTGGATGCTCAGGAAATTTTAACATGTAGGAAAGGGACAGGAGGAGCATTTCAGATGCTCCTAGAGGACCCAATCCCATGGAGCTAAGTTGGGGAGCATCTCCCACCAGCAGCGTGGCAGCAGCTGGTCCTTGCAGGAGCAGGAGGTGGAGAAGGAGCCAAGCGTGCCCATGCCCAACGGGGACAGCAACGTGCATGGGTACAACTCCTCCAGCACCTGAAATTATTCACTTCACCACTGTGCTACAGGCCCGTGGGAGCATAATGCGCGTTGTCTCGTTACTGCTCTTAAGACTCAGCTGGACAGGGTGCTGGGCCACCTTGTCTAGACTGTGCTCTTGCCTACAAAGGTTGGACCAGATGGTCCTTGAGGTCCCTTCCAACCTGATATTCTATGATTCTATGACTGGTCTTCTGCTCCAGAAGCATTGTCACTCCTGGATATCACAGGAGGAAGGAAACAACCGCAGTTGTCTCTTCCATATCAGCATTATTTCCAGGATCGTATCATAAAGGTGGTAAAGAAACAGGGTGAAATCACATATTCTCAAAAAAGAAGTGGAGAAAGGGATGCACAGACAAAAAACGTTAAAAAAAGTTAAAAAATTATTACCCGTGGCAAATCAGATCAGAAACAGAACCCAAAAATCATGCACCCAAAAAGTCATCCTGCGGCTGTGGGTCTGCTGCAGGCGGGGTTGACCACTCGTGGGGATGTAGAGCCTGGGGCTGAGCCTGGAAAGGTGAGGAGGGAGGAAGGACCGCCGCACACCACCCAGCATGGATGCCTCCGCTGGGAGCGGGTGGGAAGACCAATTTTAGGAGTGACCTGGACTCAAGAAGTAATGGCGAGGTAGAGAATTCACTGTTTAGGAAGCATTTAGCCCACGGATAGCCGTCATTAGTGGGGCTCTAGGGCACCAACGCAGCAGTAAATGGCAGGAGAGAGTGGTTTGCACTTTCTTACTGATCATGTCCTTATCCCACGTACTGGTGATTTAATTTTGATTTTGTTTTCTCCCCAATAGGCAGCCGCTCCCCTCTGCCTGTAAGGCACTCAAAATCCACTTTTTCAAGCCAATGCCACGCTGCCCATGATGGATGCAGCCCAGCCTGGCCCAGTGGGTGAAAATCACAAGTCCGCTTACATTTTGCAGATCCGGCCAAGCGATGGAGCTCCCACCAAACCGCGCATGGCGAGAGCCACGGCCAGCAAACAACACAGCCTCCCAAACCACCGATGCATGGGAGGAGGCTTATGGCTGTATGCACCAGCCTTTGTTCCCCGGAAAAGAAAATATCTCTTTTCATCTTGGGGAGAAAACAAAAGACAAAAAGTCTAGACTTTTTCCTTCCACTGATAGCTTTCTGAACCTTTGCGAATGGCTCGCTGAGGTTAAGAGAAATACACAGCTGCTCTCCTCACGGAGGGACTTAAGGTTCCTCTGTCCCACAAAGCCACTTTTTTTTTAAATTAGTGTGAGAAAAGACTCAGTTTGGGGGATTGCGCCCAGGAGCGATACCCACATGAACTGTCAGGAAGCTGACTGTAATTTAGGAGGCCAGCTGTCTGCAGCATGCTGGCATCAGCTAGCTCTTGGGGGTGGCCAAGGTATCTTAAATGAAGTGGAGAAACACTTTGTGTTTGACATTCGGGCTTTTTGTTTGCTTGAAAATAAGTTTAAAAGAAAAAAAAAAAACAGAAACTTACAAAAAACACATCTGCTGTGCAATAGAGAGTGAAAACTACAAATTAATAGAAAGGGGAAAAAAAAACCCGCTAACTTGAAGTAAACGGATGGAGTCCTGTATTTTAAGCCCTGATGAAATATTTGAGGACATATTGAATGGGAGCAGGAGGAAGATCTCAGGACAAGCAGTTGTAAAACCATCGTGTAAATGGCCAGGCACAACCACTTGTCCAGAGAGGCTTTGATACATATTATTTCAAGAAAACTATTTTGCAGGCCCGTTTCAGAGGATGATGCACATTTTGTTTAGAAGACCAAGGTTAAGAGAAGGCTGCTAAATAATCTCTCTTGGAAACTAGCAACCAAACCGGCAGGAGGGGATAGGGATGGGCTTCACCTGGAGGTACTGATGCACAGCTACTGGCCATGGGAGAGTAATGAGCAAACACAGAACAAGAGGGAAGGGAATAAGCAAACCCAGTAGATCTCCTTATCACAAGACCCCTGATCTTCTTTCTCTTTCCCATGGAAACCCCCCACATGAGTTAGCACCCAGGAAAGCAGGGTTTTCCCTAAGCCTTTGCATTTCTGATGCGGAGAGCTCCCTACCAGCTGGGGGCATGAAACGGCAATGTCTCCCTCCCCTTCTTTTCATAACTTTCCGGTTTTGTGGCCAGATGACTCCTTGGTTGGCCTCACCGATCCCTAACACACCTCCTGACCTGGCTCCCCGTGAGCCAGCTTTCCTGCAAAGGCACTTACAGAGGCGAAGGGTCTCAGGAAGACAAGGAGAGGGCTTTAAAAAGCAGTTGCCATTAGCCACTCGTTCAGACACCTGCCCTTATTTCTCCACCGCAAGCTGCCGTTCAACCTGATCCCACTGAAATGACACAACAAAGTCTCACCTTTTTTGTGTGAGAAGCGTGCAGAACAGCGTATCTGAACTGTTTGAAATGAACAACATTCCTGCAGCACCTACTAGTGGTCCAGCATCCCTCTTTGACATGTCCATCAGTATAAATCTAACCTTGGCATCGTCGCTGCTATCCCAGAGGTGACTGTCATCGGGGACGGTCGCTGGAGGTAAAGGTATCCCTAGTGACCTGGCAGTCAAACCTGTGAAATCCCAGTGGAAACCCTCCAAGGCAAGAGCAAAGGAACAAAATAAACAAACCCATAGTTGAAATCTGAGAAATTTCTCCAGTTCTCCCTTTTTCAAAACTTTCTAAAACTTCCATTTTAATATTAGCTGCTTTTAAGCTGCAGTTACCGTAAGTTTCCAAAGAAGTTGTTTGGATTGCTGAACTGGGATTTTTCACTTTTAAAAAAATGTCAAATCGATTCAGTCTAGCAATTTCAAAACTTTCTGTCAAAAGCATTTCTTAATTAAAATGTAACCGAAAGAGACCATTTTCAGAAAATGGTTTTGTTGTAAAAGCACTGATTTAAACAACTTCTAAACTGGCCTTAAGGGGAAAAAAAAAAAAAAAAATCATAAATTCCTCAGTGAACTCTGTTCTGGACTCTGTCAACCATGGCAGGTGTACCGTGTGTTATATATATGATGCTTCCACCTATCCACATGGAGCTCCTTTCCACCTTGCACTCTGGATGGCAACCAAAGATCCACGCGGGGCGACAGTTACATCTGTGCTATTGCCCTGGGCTACCCAGGACGTTATGGACAAGCCAAAGGCTCCCACGGACATTTTTTCAGATTCACACAACCACCCATAACCAAATGTAACAGACAAACCCAGACATTCAGCAGTGAGGAAATCAAACGGACCGACACGTGTTTCAGACAGACCAAGGCAGCAAGTCCACGGTTTAGGAGTTTATAACTTGTGAGCTTAGAGACCTCCCCATGACTTCAAAGCAAAATGTTAAAAACTTTAGATCAAAAAAAAATTCCTCCCTCTAACGCCTCCCTTCTTTCCCTCTAGTTCCCCAGAGACACAGGGAGATTCTGCCATAACTTAAAAACATTTAGCTGTAAAATAGGAGTAAAATATTTAGAAGACCACATACAGTTGGGTAAAACTGGAAATGTTATATTGACAATCAGCTTCCCATTTCTTCTAGTTTAGAATATTCAGCTTTGCAGCTCTTTCTCTCGTGAGTGTTTTTTCCTTGTCCTTCCACCCTTTAACTTTTTACCCTTCTGTGTAATATTGCACATCAGTGCCCATCTTTGTCTTCAGCATCTGTTTCCTATCAGCCTCCTCTCTTCCTTCCTGACTTGTCCCAGATTATCAGATCCAGACGCAGGCTTGAGTAATCCTAGTGCATTTTTTAATTTATATGTGAAGATTTATGCATGTGCACACACACACACATATATATACACCCAGCAAAAAAGATATGTATGTATAGCTATGTGTGTATATACATGTATAACATAATATATGATGTGCGTACATAACAAGTATACAATATATATACATACATCGCGTTCAAAAGGTGCAATAAATGATACACAAAGGAAAGCTCCAAAATAATGGACATATATTGACATATATCAGACAATATAAGTGGTCTCCAAATACCACATACAATGAAATAAAAAAATGTGGTGTGACCCAAAGACCGGAGAAAGACCCAGATAAACTTTTTTCCACCAGTATTAGGTTCTTCCCAACATTTCAGCAGACGTTAAAGCGAGGTGGTCTAACACTAACACGAAAAGCTTTAAAGTGCCGCTAGTTTCACAGCATGAGATGCTCTGTATGCAAAATTACAGAGTTTATAATACATTCCTAGTCTGAAAATCTGATTGGCTCAGTAGACCTAAGTGCTTTATAATAAGATTGCCTCTAAGTGCACATATAAATACATATGCACATATAAATACATGGGCTAAAAATGCTCCAAGTAGACCATGACACAATAAACTTAACTGTTGTGTTATGGGATAACGTGTCAAGAATTCCTGTTTTAATAACTACTTGATTACCTACTTACTCAATCTGGTGAATATTATGTGTTTTCTGGTAAGGACCATTGGGTAAATGCATAATTAAAGAATCCCTGAAACATTCATTCTGGGGAATTTTTTCCCGCAAAAAAGAACAAGAGGAGACCAACTCAAGTGCCAGAGGCAAAACAACTATGAAAGGCTACACCCAAAAAACACTCTAAGTGAGACTTCGGGAGACAAAGGCCAAAAAATTTAAATTAAGGCCAAAATATCTATGCTGACAGGCAAGTTGTTCTTCTTAAAAGAAAGAACATAAAATAAATGAGGGGAGCAAGAGAGAGAGGGAATGAGCGATTAGCGAATTAATGTTAGAAAGTCAGTTGACATTTTTAAGCTTAATTCTAAATGTCCTTATTTATGTCGATTATACGATACGGTCTGTACTTATAAAAACGTTAATTTATACTTCCTACAGCAGTAGCAAGTAACTCTATTAATCCACACCAGGTATTTCAATTACATCAGTGTTGCGACGTGCATGGAACCGTTGCACCATAATCTGCTTTCCTATATGGTCTTCAGCAACGCCACGGTGGGACAAATACAGTCGCTTTGCTCCGGCTTCGCACGCTGGTGCAGTGAAAGTACTCCACAGATTAGCTTAGTCTGCAGCACTTAAAGGTCAGGATTTATTGTAATGTAAATCACAAAGCAATTTTATCTTGACAGAGATTACATACTGTTACAATATTTCTCACTGAATCTAGTGATGCGTTTGCTTTTTCTTTGCAACTGCTGTGCAAAATTGGACTTTAGCCCAGAAAAGAAAAAGGGATGGCAGCCTGTTTGGTTTTTCAGCAACCACTTAATTTCTCTTCAGATTTTTCAGCACTGCAAAAGGAAGGTATTTAAAAAAAACCAAACCAAACCAAAACCCACCAAAAAATTTCCATAAATACAAGGAAACCTTGCAGAATGGAAAAGCAGTTTGTGTAGATGTTGGGCAGGACATCCACCGAGTTATCCTGCAGCATAACAGGTACTTAACTCCTGTTAGCTGGAACCACATGATCTCTTTACACAATGCTGAAGGAGCATCCCGTCATGTCATTCAAAATGCATTTATTATAAAAAAAAATTTAAAAATTCAACATTTATATCCTAGCTAAGATTGCAGTGGTAGAGAGCCGGTGCTCAAGCACTGTCTCCACTCTCAGGCGAGCCGCCGTGGGTTGCATGGTGCCAGGACTGCAGCGCACCATCCCCTTCACGAGCGCTGAATCAATTCTTTTTTATCATGTTTACGGACAACAGAAGTTCCGTGTTTTAGTGCATTACGCGGCCACAGTGTTAATAAACACGGTAACTTGCACTCGTCTTCAGAGTGGCATCAGAAGGAATCACAGATGGGCGCTCCGCTCCTCGTGGCAGAGTTGAGGGTTGTCTGAGGTACCAAGGACAGGCATACCTCGGGTTAACCTAAATCCGCACGTTCCCTGGGTTGGGACTGCGACGGTTCAAATCCGTATGGAAAGTGCCTTACAGGATGAGCAGAGCCGGTGGCATCGAGAGGCTGCATGGAGAAGGATGCTGCGCCGGCTGCATGACTCATTTAGCACAGCCTAGCCTTAGGTTAGAAACGAGACAAGTTAAGTACCTCCTTCGTCTGAAAGTCTTGCTACTTTCCCACTCTTTCTTTCAAAGGTTGGTAGTTTGGAGGCAAACCAGGCGTTCCAGTGAACTCCCTTTTGTGTGGAAAACAGAAGGGAGGAGGACAGGAAAACACAATGCAGGGTGGAGAAACTTGGAGAAAGGCGGCAGCATTTTTATAGTCCCGTATACCGCAACCCTGGATTGATGTGGTGAGTTGATAAGATGTTGAATTACGCAACCCTTCCCACAGATGTCCTATCGCATTAATTTCGGGCCCTTGAACGTAGCTAGATTTGCTGACCTCAGGCTGAGCTTGCAGTTAGGATAAACAAGTTGCTGTGCCAGTGTACAAATGGAGTCTGGAATTTGAAAAGTCATTAAGACAATAAACATGATGCTAAGTTTACAGATTCACTTTTCCAAGCGAAATCACACTTTAGACTATATTAAGAAAGCTCTCTTTTTCAGTCAAAAATGCGGAGCTGCATATAAACATACAGTTGTACAACTGCTGTGCATATTTTATATTTAGATGAAATGGCAAGTTAGTAGATCCTGATGGATTTTCTGTATTCCTGTCACTGAATTCCCACCCTTTACGTTTGTTTTTCTTTCATAAAGTAGGGATTTTAAAACGCAAATATAGCAAAGAAGTAAAATCTATCGTACACTCCTGGATCGAGCTCTGGGGCTGAGTAAGGATGCCAACTAGTATTCACAAAGCTTGCTTCTAATGAGCAGGAAAAGCAGGTGTTCATGGAAAACAGCTAATTTTAAGTAATTCTACAGTTTATGAAACTTTGTCCTTATTTCAAAATGCAGTTAACTTTACAGTAATTGAAATGAGGGATTCTTGAGCCGTATTAGTATGTGTCTCAGAGTATCAACTAAGAGTAGGAAACTGTCAGACACCAGGAACAGTTTACAAAAAAACAGTAAGAACTTCCAATAATTTTATTCTTGTTTCTATTAGTTTTTTTAATTGCACACATTGGGCTGAGTAAACAGTGTCGTTGACCTGGCTAGTTTGGATTTAGGGTATATTGTTTATTTACACAGAGATTTTGTAAGCTACAAAAACAAACAAACAAATAAATAACAAAATAAACCTTCCACATGAGTTTGCGGCCAATCTTTTGGCACCAACTCAGTTCTAGCCAAAGAGAATGCATTTTAATGAATTTCAGAACACACAAGTTTCTTTCGGTCCCTCCAGAGCAAAGATTCCTTAGTTTATTAATTTTAGCATCATTACCCTTCCATGTAAATACTTCTTTCCAAAGCTGAAAAGAAAAACAGCCTCAGAAGCAGCCACCAGGTTCCTGGGTTGTTTAAAGCACACATTTCACAGACTGCAATCAAAGCCGGTTAACAGCACATTTAGGTAATTTTGATTTTTAGATCTGCCAATGCAAATAAATAATAACCTTTCAATGATCACAAATGAAATATGATATAAATACCTACCCCCTGCGCATTTTTAGGTGGTCATTTAGCAATCAGAAGCAACAAGAAATGAAATGCTATGAGCTTGTGCTGAATTAAAACAAGGTCATATTATTATTATTGGGGTATTGTAGCTCGTTTATACTGTTATATCTCATATTCTTATCGATCACAGATCTTCGCAGCAGCTTAAAAACACTTTCCACAGCTGGTAATTTCCTAGTAGATGGCATATGTTGTCTTTTTTTCCTAGAACAGAATCTGAATTAACACATTTCTTCGCATTTAAGCATGTGTCCTAACACAAACTAGCCTGATGTGCTCAGTGCGGTGGCATGAACTCACTGTCTGATGTCGTCTGCAGAAGTATCCCACAGAAGTCCCTTAAAACTACTGCAATACAAAAATTGAGAGCCCCCAGACCCCCTCCATGACTCCCTGGGGCTGCAACAGGAGGTACAACAGCTTCACTACCTTGCCTGAACCTTAAGAAGAAGCCAGGCTACAGGTACCAGCTTAACCGCTACAGCTCAAACTTTAATTAGCACGATGCAAGGTTTCAACAAATTTCAGGCTGGTGCAAAGACACGGCAATTTCAGACACCAACATCCCTTCTGCCTCTGGAGCCCCTGTGCCAAAAACGAGTGCTTCCGTAACAAAATATGCAGAAGGAGAGTCAGTTTGCACCTTATCAGGCTTAATCCACCAGGAAAAGTTGGGAGAGCGCCAGCAAGTGCAGCAAGAAGAATTATAGAATCACAGAATCATTTGGTTGGAAAAGACCTTTAAGATCATCGAGTCCAACCGTACCTGTCCACTACTAAACCATGTCCCTAAGCGCCTCGTCTGCCCGGCTTTTAAATACCTCCAGGGATGGGGACTCCACCACTGCCCTGGGCAGCCTGTTCCAGTGCTTGACAACCCTCCCCGTGAAGAATTTTTCCCTAATATCCAATCTAAACCTCCCTTGGCGCAACTTGAGGCCATTGCCTCTTGTCTTATTGCTTGTCACCNTCCCTGGTCCTGCTGGCCACGCTATTCCTGACACAAGCCAGGATGCCGTTGGCCTTCTTGGCCACCTGGGCACACTGCTGGCTCATGTCCAGCCGGCTGTCGACCAGCACCCCCAGGTCCCTCTCTGCCCAGCAGCTTTCCAGCCACTCATCCCCAAGCCTGCAGCGTTGCATGGGGTTGTTGTGGCCCAAGTGCAGGACCCGGCACTTGGCCTTGTTGAACCTCATACAACTGGTCACAGCCCATTGGTCCAGCCTGTCCAGGTCCCTATGTAAAGAAGATGATGATGAGGATGATGTCCCTTCTGCTGGCGTCTGTTGCGGAGCCCGCAGTACCCGCCAGTACAAAACCTCACCCGCTGCGCTCCATCCTAATGCTGCCGCTCTAACTGCTCCAGTGCAGCCGTGTGGGCCAGGTCTCTGGATAGATCCAGCACTGCAGGACTAAAGAAATTATATGCATTTAACTTCCACTGGGTTTGTGAAATATTACCCATGCTGAAAAACACCTTCACCATGTTTCTGCCATGCATTGTGTTTCATCTCACTGAAATATAGCGCAAATTCCTGCCTTTCACACCCATATTCAACACTATTATTTGTGCTGGGTGCACAAAGGCTAGCACAGATTGGCCAACATCAGGTTCATCACTGTGTGGTACCTTAATATCAATGGGGGAGACGTGGATGCAAATTTATCCTTCAACCACATCACCACCTCACAAAATTGTCTGCAGTTTAATTGTTTTTATCCCCTTTTTAAACTCACATGAATAATAAATACATAGTAAAACAAAAACACCTGGAAGTCCGCCGCACACAGAATATCGAGATTCCTGCACAGGATGAAGGTAATAATTGCAAAAGCAGCTATGTGATTTAGGGAGTTAAAGTCACTTCCGAGGGGCGTGCGGGTGCTTATTTTCCAGTGGTAGCAGAGGGATCGGAAAGTCCATTAGGTTCAAGGGCCGAGACCCTGGTGACTGAGATGCCCACCTCCTGTGGTTCGCTGTGGAAATCAAGCTGCAGATCCATTAGTTGCTCGGATGTGATCTGAATATTTCCTCCCAAAGCACCGCACAATGTGTCAAAAAGGGCCGCTGAAAGGAACCAAATAGGCACTTTGCTGAAACACGTTTTAAAATGGCCACACAGCACAATTGCTCATCAGTCTTTTACGCAGGGCAAGAGAATTTTACTTAGGTAAACACTAATTCAAGATAAATTTTCACTCATTTGAGCATATTTAAATAAAAAATGCTCTTTGTTAAAGAAAGTTACTGCATCGTACCCCCATCACACCTAGGAGAAGCATTAAAAGTATTAAATGTGTGAAGTAACAAGAACTAATAAAGCCATGCATTCTTTCTGAGAAAAAGCATGGTTACTAGTAGCATTAGAAACAGTATTAAAATGACTTCACTCCAGGCGGTAAGCAATAATTTCTATTGCTTTTTACTTTGGCACACCCAAGAAACGTGCTGTCCCCAACTTTTTAGAGCTTGGGTCCCAAATTCATCTTGACACAAGACAACAGAACAATAAAAAGAGGACTCAGACGGGGGCAGAGGAGGAGGAGGAGGAGGAGAGGCATAACACCACCAGATGAAGCGATCATTGATCAAAAAACCTTGCGTGCAAGAATTTCCAGATCATTTTATTGCTGTTTGTTTTTTTTCCTGTCTGCTCTCCCTAAATCTACCCAAGCAAGGTGAGGGCTGCGATGGGGCTAGCGAAATGAAGGGTGGAAGGATCAGAGGCAAAGACAAGCCTCGAGGTGCCTGCAGGAGGCAAGAGGGATGCTGAGAGCGGCACGGCACAGGGGATGGACCGTGAGTTAAGGGACAGGGCTGGGGGCAACCACAGATCCCATTCACCGGAGCATCTCGGGGGCAGGCAGGGCAGCGTGACGGGCAGCACAGCGGGGACGAAGTGGAGTGAGCCCAGCACCGGGGAGATGCGGGAATGAGATGATTTTGCAAGGAGCCTTCCAAAGAGCAGGGCACAGAGTCACAAAGCCCAGAGTGAAGGAGTGTGCATGCTTGAGGCAGGAAATAATTAGGACACGGGTGAGCTCTTTGGCTGTCAGGACAAAAAAAAAAAAACCAGCACAGTTGTATGCCCCCCCCAGGAATAAAAGAAAACAAAATGACCAGCACATCTTTGAACAAGTCTATATTTTCTCAGTAAATTCTGCACATCACAAGCAAGTAAATCTTTTTTCTGCCCATTTTGATTTCAGAACACAGCTGCAAGGTGACCCAACATAGAAACGTGAGCTTTCTGTACATGCAAAATGCTCCGTTCTTATTTGTGCTGCCTAGAAGTTGCATCTTAGCTGGCAAATCGCTATTATAAGGGTGGAAGAGGCCCACAGGTTTTTAAGGTGTGTGTACACACCAAGAAAGTGAAAAGATTCTAGTATAAAAATTCCACCTGACATTTGATTATGCTGGGTTTGTTTTTATAACTTCAGATCCCGCTTTTTACTCATAACAATGGGTCCCCCTAGTGGGTAAAAGCATAATTGACGAATTTTGCCTTTGCAAATTTCCTCTTAACACTGCAACGTATCACATTTGATTACCAAGTGGAAGCTGCCCGCTTGTAGAAAAGATCGCTAATGTGGCACAGAAACTGCACCTCATAAACACCTAGCTTGTAAAAAAAAATCTATATATAAAAATTAATTTTTCTGTTAAAGTTGCCCTGGCTAGGGTGTAATCAATTTGTCAGAAAGAACTGTGTGGGAAAGACAACACATATTACCTTTTTTTTGGGGGGGGTTACAAAATGAGTCACACTAACACTTTTCAAGTCATGACATTCAGTGCTTCACAAAGTAATGAATTAGATGTCGTTAGCACTGTGACTGTTTTCATAAATGCGGCAGCCATTATAAACAGGTATAATCGGTTCACTCGCATAGCTGCAGACATCAGCACCTATTTTATTAGCCGAAGAAGTCTCAGGTAGGATAGCGGGAGTTATGGTTTGCTCTTTTAAAAGTACCAGGGAATTATCTAACTTCCAGTGGGGACTGAAGAACTGATTTAACGCATCCTTCAAACTGCAAAATCTTGAGCAGGATTATTCCCCAGCATTGAGGAACACTGCAGAAGGGGCGCGGGGGGCACAAACCATATTCTTTAAGCCTTCAGACATTTTTGCCCTTTTTTTTTTTTTTAATGCCTTTTTAAGGAAGGTCTGTTTTATGAGCTATATTAACTAGCATTTTTTACTAATTTCATTTTACTTTGCTTGTTTGCCTGTGATTGTTTTTTTAATATATATACACACAACAATCACAAATACCATACAAATATTTTACTGCTTTCCTTTTTGCATTCCTTGGTGCAGCTCATTACTGATTACTGTGTAGTTTCAACCGGTATTATTGTGGCTCTGCCTTTCACTAAACAAGAGAGCACTAGGCGGGTTGGGGTTTTTTTCCCCCATCACAACTGGATTAAAATGGATCTATTTATTATATGAGCTTGCACAGCTCCTTTTTCAATGGGTAACTGTTTTCTAAGACATTTCTTTCTTAACCCACATTTCCAGGACAGTCGCTGTGTTGTAACCTGCCTCCAGGAGAGGGCCGGGAAGGGCTCCTTCCAACACCTGTGAAAGCCTTTCAAGCAAGAAAAGGCTGCAGAACTTGGTGTAAATTACTGCAAGTTCCTGCCAACACAAATTGTCCAAATTCTATTCACACCAATAAAACAGGCTTTATTGTGAGTCAAACTTCAAGGTCACTTCCTCAAAAAAAAAAAACCAACCCCAAAACCCAGCCCAAAAAAGAAAAAGACCTTTTCAGAAGTTCATTTTGTGAGATAATAACTAAAATAATGCATTCATAATTAAGCTCTGCAATAACAAAGTTTATCCAGATGTTATAACAAGCATTTCTGCAAAACATCGTAGGCAATCTTACTTATAAAGTATTGTCTAGCTACCTAGCTCTAAATTAATCTCTCTTAGTAAAGTAGCTCTTTCCTGCTAAGCCCATTCTTTAGTCCTTTAAGAGGAATATTTTAAAGGAATTATTCCTTTATTTATTTATTCCTTTGGAATTCCTTTAAATATTCTTTTATAAGTGAAGTAGTTTTCAAAATAGTAAGGGCTAAAAAGTGACACGTACAACCTCCACTGGCTAAACGTTCATATGTCGTTCCAAAAAGACCTACATATGGAAAGTTCCCACTTATTATATATTCTGAGAGCTATCACTTCTGACTGCTGGTAATTGCCAACATGTTCAGTTTGCTTAGCAACAGTTTTACACTAGATGAACCATTTGTGCTATCATAAAAGTAAGATACTTGCAGATTCTCTAGACGTTTATGGTGTTTCTACTGATTTTCTGTTAATGTGCGTGACACCTTAGTGGGACTGTCTGAACAGATTTGTCCAGATTTTTCCTCGATGTACGTTAAGGAAGGCAGAAGTGCTCAAAACTCTGACCTCTTTTTCCCTTTGTGGAATAATTTTTCTTTTGTTACTCACGGATGAAAACATTCTCAGCAACCCTACAGACTCACTTCAGTGGCATTTATCCCTCTGCAAGAGCACTACAGAAAATGACTTCTGCAAAAGTTTTGCTAGTGCCAGCCACTATCTTCTACAAACTCTTGACCTAATGGAAAAGTCAAAGAAAAATGCAGCTCTCGCTTCAGATGTGGTTCTGTGCACAGCAAGGCAAGTTGCAGTCACAGCCGTTATCTGCTTAATAGTAGGACACAGTTTGACAAATACAAGCAAAGGGTTGCTTCTGTGAGCAGTGCATCTATCAGATGTGAGTCAACTAAAAACTGTGGCTATGTGAGGGGTTATGAGCAACTACAAGCAATCTACGGGGCAACTGGATTTAGTGCAACTCTCCTTATCCACTGTTCTTGTCTAATTTGCGATAAAAACCTCTAACAAAGTTTATGAAGCTGCAAGATCCCAGAACTCCATGTAGCCTGCAAAACTTGCTTAGGACATAAGTTTGAAAGTTGAAGGATTTCTCTGCACTCAGCTTCATGCTGTAACCACCACACATAACCTCCCACAATGCCAGCCTCCAGTAAAGTGTCTTCCTGAGCTGCAGCCACGGTGCAAGAAGTGAAGATGCACCCATGAGCTATGCTATGAACTTGAGGGGAGCCCAGGGGCAGGGAGGTCAGCATGGATGCAGACGCCCTCCCCGCTGGGCTGCCGTTCCTCTCACACAGGCCTGTGGCTCAGCACAGACCCCCCGTCCTTCTGTGCTGAGGTTGGGGCCAGTGGGTCTCTGCTCATCCCTCCCTTCACAAACTGCCTCTTTGGCCTCCCCTCCGTTGCCAGCCAAGATGTCGTGGTTTTCCTTTTCCTCTTTGCTGAGCTCCAAGGGCACGGTTAAGCAAGGCTCTGCTGCATGTGGTGAAGACAGCCACGTCACCAGAGCACTACGGAGGTGTTTCTGAACTCAGGCAGAGCCTCCACATGATGAGGCATATGTAAACTTAACATTGCCATTTTCTGACTTTTGATGACTTAACTGTGCCACAGAAACTCTCCCATGAATAAACACAAACCAAAAACGTTTGACGTGACAAACTTAGTATTGAAAAGACTGTTCTAAAATAAGTCAGCAGAGTAACATTTGGTATACGCTGCACTCCGACACGGTATTTTTATTCTTTTTGAGGTTCTCAATTTCCTCAAAGTTGCATAGGATTAATTAGGGAAGTGATGGACTAGTTGGCACAGTTAAAACTGTTGTTACTGGAAGCTCTTAAAGAGAGGCGCCAGAGGATTTCAGTGCAATGGATTATAACATTCCCTTAGCTGCCATTTTTGGACTTTTACCAGACATCACCACCCTCCACAGCAGAGGTGACAGAGAAGCATTTGTCCCAGATACTCCAGATGAGACCCTGCTATTTTAACTCTAACCCACCTTTGCAAGTCTAGAAATAAGGCACACATTCACAGCGCAGCTTTTCAGTATGTAATGATGACTGTTGAACCTCGATACTGTTCTACAACAGACAAGATTTAAACGTGCCACCAAATGACTCTCTTCCTCCTCCGATATCAAAGAATGAAAAGACAAAAACTGGGAATCTGTATCCTATGATACATCAAACAAACTGTCAAAAAGCACCAGGATACGCATGAGCCCCACAAAACAGAGTTGAAGGTATATGTCAATGCTGCGGCCAAGCAGACAGTTGCAAGTTCAGAGCTCAGATCTTACCAAGCTGTGGACTCCAATCTATCACAATTACTGTCGGTCAGTGAATATCAAGAAAAGCCAACAGAAATTGCAACACCCCCAGTACACAAAACAGCAAGAAGCTCGCTATTCAGCAGCACAAAACAAGCACGGTTTTGGAATGCAAAAATCTCCCAAACAATGAAATGCAGAGAAAAAGCAAAGCCAAACATTGAGACTATATCACTAAATACTATGCTGATTGTTTCTTTTTCTTTTCTTCTGTGCCACTCCCACATTCTGAGCAACTTCCAAGACCTCTCCAGTTCACTGGCCTGTGCTTATGGAGCATTGCACTATCATTATCTAGCCCATAACAACTGCTGCCACATCTGCAAGAATAAAGTAAGGTTTTTTCAAGTACATTGCAAAAGCTAGAAATAAGGCCTCAATCCAGAAGAGACAAAGTGCATCTCGCTGGAAGAGCTGCAAACAGAAAGTGACACCTATCAAGAAATAATTACCAGACATCTACGGAGGAACAGAACAGTAAGATCCCCACAAAAGCCAGTCATTCAACAGCCACAGCAGAGTATTAGAAAACTGGCATATTGGGAATAAGGGTATGATTCTCAGGAAAAAGTTTTTTAATGACTGCTAAGGGACCCTTTAAATTCTCTATCACTTTCACTGTCTGCAGAAAATAAAAATGCCCCTGAAATAGTTTACGTAAGAAATTAAAAGCAAAGCCACAAACTACTGATGTGGACAATACCTGAACTGTTCCTAGAAAATACTTGTTAAGAGCAGTTCATAGGCTCAGTCCCAAACATGGAATCTTTTCTCCTAAATACTCACCTCCCAGACAGATCTGCTAAGATTGCAAAATACTGGTTAAAAGTTGCGTTGTTTTTTGTGTTTGGTTGTTTTTTTTTTTTCTTTTTTTTTAATGGTAGGTCTTTTTAAAGTAAGTTTTACATTTCATGTGGGCTTTTTTGCTATTGGATTCTAAAGCATTTTACTTGACTTGTAAGAAGTTTGCTGTATTTATTCCCAAGCAAGATTCCCTGTTGCATGCTAGAATCCTTCAACTCTTATTTTTCCCCTTTCCCAACCATTATACTGAAGTTAATGTAAAAGAAAGAAAGTATGTCCATACTAATCATAGCAGAATTTTTCCCCACAAACACCAATCTTCATCCTGCAAATATTTCATGCTGTTTACTTCTTGAGCAAGAACCTGCTTATAAAATCCACGTCTGATCTGGCACAGAGGAAGTTTTACTGAAACTTTAAGACTGAAACATTAACTGAACATTACGAAGACTGCAAATTCCTGGCAAATACTAATTACTCCTTCACTCCCACAAATTTCATATTAATTTTATCCCTACCATTTTCCCCCGTTATATTTTCATAATTGATGTTGGAAAAAAAAAAATCAAACTGAAAATACCCCAACAGGAAGAACGTCCTTTCCTAGCCAAGGCTGTTTGAAGGACGTCTCTCTGAATGACAGTGATCCAGCGTGGAAATCCCAGCTGATGGCCACATACCCCACTAGGGTTCTACATGAGGTGTCTGTTCACATTACTTGATCAGTCATATGGAGCCACTGCTAGTCATTTTGAATGACTAACCTACTGTATGAATGGACTGGTATTGATGGTTTAATAGAGTGCAACACAGTATTTCACAGATAACAATGTTACAATACACACTCAAAAAATAATAGGAAAAATCTATTAACTTTGATGACCTTAACTTCTGTCTTCAATAAATTCCAAGCTCTGATAGTATGTGCAGGGCAAACCTGTTCATAACACCAGGATTACTGACAGTTAAAAAGCAGATGCTCTTCTGACAATGAAGATGAACACAGGATTAACCAAGATTTAGTTACATCTTTTGATATGTAAGGAAGGAGAAATTTAAAAAGAAGAAACTACAACTAATATACAGGAAATCTGGAAGACCAACCCACAAGAACTCTTCTGGAAGACACCAGCCAAACTAGAAACACATCCAGTCTCTTCAACTACTTTAAAAGTTCATTGCCTGTGATGCTTTTCTTCTAACNGTAGATACTGAAGAGAGAGCTGTTGGCTGACATCGGGATGATTTAAGCACATTTTTGATAAAGTTTATCATCATGCATGGTTGCCTGCCCTTTGCTATCACACAGAGGTAATACAGAGTTAATAAACTGAATCTCTGAGGATGCAAATGCTTGCTCATTTAGTATTACCATTCATCTAGAACAGTGGAAGTACAAGCCCATAAACGAAAAAA
>VYZW01027957.1:29739-48985 GCA_013401315.1 Balaeniceps rex | reverse complement strand
CTCAGGTTTGAGGTGAATCTGCCTGGATTTTATCCTCTAATGAACAACACCACAAATTCTGAAAGGCTTTAAACTCAGAATGTTATGGAGGGGGTGAGTAAAAACTATGAAGTCTTTGCCTCTTTAGAAAGAGAAAACTAATTGTGACCAGGAAACATAAAATATAAAATAGAAATAATAACAATAATCACCATCATGGAATTTAACACCTAAATATTTTAATTTACAGTTACAGTTGTGAATTTAATAGTATAATTACAATTGAAAAATTTAACATTAAAATTTATTTTTTAATACAATTAAACATTAAAGTAACTTCAGCTTAGTTTCATTTTAGTTTTTGATGGGTTTAACTATCATGACAACTGTAAGGGAGAAGGTTTTGTTGGTTTATAATTAAATTAGAGTGAGCTTTTTACTGTAGGAATATGTTCAAGCATGCTATAACTGTAAAGCCTCAAGCATCTCTTGTTTTCAGGTGGAATGAGCTGAGGTGTATTGAAGATGAGCACCCTCACTTAGCTTCAATAATGTTCCTATTTTTGAAGTTACCACTATTTCAGTGAAGTCAGATTCTCTGTGCTACTCTTTAGCTTGTTACCATTCTTATTAGACATCTCTGCCTTGTGGTCTCAGCAAGTATCTAACATCTGGTTTATCTGGTTTCTCTAGTAGATAAAGCCTCTTTGAGTTTCTTCTATGCATTAACCCAGACCAATTTTGAAATATGCAAATCCATATGCCCTTGGTAAAACCTTTGGAGATGGCGACTGGACATATTCTTACATCAGCTGCTATTTCATTCTAAATCTGAGGAAAAAAGCGGACTTTCACAGAAGGTTGAGAATATTGTGCAGTTTAAGAAGAGATGACATAAGTTCCTTTGTTTTGCTTCTCTCTAGCAATAGGCACAGCACCTCCTGAAAATAAAGATGCAAACGGTAAAAAATTTATGTTTTTAGATTGAGGGACAATCAGTGCTTAAATATCTACTTATAAAACAGGCTATAAAACTTGCTTAGTTCAGCAAGTAAGATTGAAAATTCAACAGAGGTTATCTAATTCCCAACTGAAATTCTCTGCCTACTGAATAGACAGAAAGCCCTGAGAAAACTCAGTATTTGTGCTAGTAAAACTCTAATGTCTTCAATTTTAGCAAAAGCAACTCTAACCCTAAATAAATCTCAAATTTTTAACAACTGGAGCAGAGAAATAATAGCATTAGCATTAAAGCCTTTATAGCCAATGTATTGAGCAATTTTAGACTTCATTTCCCTTATTACTGTACCTCTTACTTGCCCAAAAAGTTCTGTAGATGAGGCACAGAAATGACTAGGTATGTAGATCAGAAAATATCGCCTTCTGTCTCTCACAGAGTACCCCCACATATATGCTCTACTGTCACCAGTTCACTGAGAAGATNNNNTGAGAAGATTTGAGAGGCCATTGTCCTTGTTTTGGTTGCATGTGTATTTGTTTTGTGAAGTATGAATAAAACCCATTAACCGCATTTGAGAATGAAGTCATCAGATCTTTGAAAACCCTTGCAATGCACTTCTCAGCAGTGGAGGGTCCTGCAAATACACCAAATATAGTGCCCTATGTTCAATTAACAGATCAAATACTATCTAAAATAGCAAACTAAGCCTCTCAAGAGACGATCAGAGCAGTCAGTGTTGCTCCTTGAGTCAAAAGAACTTTTATCCAGAAGGGTAATTCTTCCCTGTGCAGATGACGATGGTAAGAGCCCCTGAAGGGAGTCAAAAAGCTACCAGAAACCTCAGCAAATATGAAGAACACTCTTTTGGCATCCTTTCATAAAGAGGACCATTTTACACAGATAGAAAATTGTACATATTGAAAAAATTAAACTGCATACCCACACAATTTCTTTCACAGAAGAAAGAACTACATGTCACAGTTTTTATATATATGCTGCCTAATGCACAACTTGGAAAGTGTTCAGACAATGCAATAATAAGACAAATTATAAAACTTTCTGTTACTAGGAAAAGAAAATGTTTTGAATACTTTCTTGAACAATTCTAAATTATTAGACAATATCTCATTCTCTGTGCTTATACAATACACTTTTGACCATCTGTTTTGCACCAAGAGGTGCTGCAGCTTTGATACCAGGAAGAAAGACACTCAGACTTTGTAAAGTATTATTTAAAATGCTATTTATTAGAACTAACACTATAAAGAAAGAGAGAATAGTATAGACAATTATACATTTTAGGTGGTGGGAACCCTGAGATGTGCAGCATTGAACAGGTCTCCAATCCACAGGCAGCATATCATGAAGACCCCATCTGTGGAAAGGGCTACCCCATATTGGTTATTTGAGCTATTACAGGATTTTCTTCCAAGAAAACAATTCTATTCATCATTTCTACTACGAAACAAAAAGGATGTTCTCATGCAAACTTCTTGCTGCACTTTTAGGTAAAGGCAAGGCCACACAGGTGGCATAATTGCCAGTACCAAGTGGGAGCTGCCTGCAGCTCCTCTGTTACAATGAGCTGGCTAATTTTATTCTGCAGACAAGGGATATGCTCAGCACAGCTAAGTTCTGAAGGCCAAGCTGTACATGCAGCATAGCACAGCAAGGGACAGCACAGGCCTGGGCCAGCTAGTTGTTGTGTGGATCACTAACTTTTCCATGCACAATGGTCTTCCAGAGAGGATCACTGCATCTCCCTTGGACACAAGGTTTATCTCCATCTAATGAAAGAAATTCTGGGTGATTTTTGTTTTACTTTGTCTTGGAGAAAATGTCATTTTTGAGAAGAGTGTTTTCTACTCAGCCTACAATGCCTCCAAATCTCATGATTTCATAGTGTGTGTGAAAATAAAAGGCATGGGACTTATCTCATCTAGCTCTACTAATCAAAAAGCTAAAAGCTCTGTCCTTACCTTCCCTCTATGGACAATAGAAGGGAAAGGCACGCCCACAGTATCCGCAGATAGGTCATGTACAGTAATCTTTGGAATATTCTTTATTCTCACTGTTTAATCAGGGACATTAAAATAATTTAGATTATGCATTGAACTTCCAGATAGTTGCAGTTAGGTAAGATGAATGCCAACTCAATTCTATATGCTAATGATTACATACAGGTTTCTGCATTTCATTTCTTTAAAAATGTAAAGAGTCTTTCTGTATCCTGACTGTGTGAAGATTTCTCATAAATCAAGTTGAAACTGTAAACAAAAAGCAAGTAAATAGAGACTTAAAGAATTGAAAGATCTTGGGATTTTAATAGTTGAATTGAAGAATGTAATGTGGCTGGTGAGGAGT
The DNA here is from genome assembly GCA_013401315.1 of Balaeniceps rex. NCBI lineage: Eukaryota > Metazoa > Chordata > Aves > Pelecaniformes > Balaenicipitidae > Balaeniceps > Balaeniceps rex. The sequence continues at coordinate 45,681 of VYZW01027957.1, read as the reverse complement.
TTTCATTGTATAATTCTGAATGTTGAAGTTACCTGGGACAAGGAGTTATTTATGTTGCATTTTTATTGTCCTTTGAATGAAAAATTCTACTTTTTCCAGAAGGAAACTGGAGCAATGTTGAAGCCACAGCACAATGGGCAGGGCACTAGGAGCAGAATAACTGCATTACCATGTGTACCCAATAAGGATATGTACTTTTATGGCACACAAACAGGTACATTACTTGACAATATAAGCAAATTAGTATTACTCTTAAAACCACAGAATTAAAATGGCTGAGACTATGGAAATGAATTTGTTCTTATTTAAACATTATGACAGTATAACTAAAATAAACAGCCTTTAAAGCCTTTATTTGTAAAACAGTAAATAAATAAAAACTTTACTTAAATATTTGTTTTGGTTTACACAATTATAGAAAGAAATGACTAATAACTGTTTGATGAACTGGACTGTCTGTTTAATTTATGCTTAAACCACATAATTCTGTAGTTCTTTATTAAATTTCACAATTCCTCAGACATCGTTTGAAAAAGTTTCTGTTATTTTACAGATATTCAGCTTTACAAAATTATTTAAGAGATAGATTACAGGCTGGTGATATAGCTCATTGACTCTAACTTGATTTACAGCAGCTAAGAATATGACCAAGTAGAAACCTTCTCACTCTGTGACATTAATATTAAGATTTGTTTATCTTTTTTTATCAGTGAATAAAAAAGGACATGTTAATCTCTTGTCCTCCATACAGAAAGAGTCACTACTGGACTGTAATCATACCAAATAAAAAGCAATGTATTCTTTACTAAACCAATTTTATAGCAAAGTGTATCTTGGTTATCAATAGAGTGAATTTCCTGAAGGAAAAAAAAAAAAACCACATCGCTCTTATTTAATCATTCAACTAAAAGTCTTTAATTAACTTTTAATTTGGGTTCCACTTCCTTTCCAAATGGACTGTCTTTTTTAGAAAATTAAAACTGGCCTCCTGTGGAAAGTAGTAATAACTTCTTTATGCCTATTTGGCTATTGCCCAGCTTAATACAGGGTTTTTTTAATAGCAGCTGTTACATAACAATTTAAGTCAACAAGATTAAGATGGTCAGGCTTCAGCAGTATACAAAAATCAGTGTCTGAGAGCCATAAGAATCACAGCACAGACGTAGGAAAGAGATGTCTGAAAGACATTCACAGGATAGAGATGAGAAACACACATGAAAATCTTATTTAGGACAAAAGGTAATACACATTATATATTATGAATTAAGAATATATATCTTAGAATTTATGTCTAAATAATGTTTCAGCAATCTAATCAAAATAACAAGAAACAAACAGTTACAATTCCAATGACAGTAAAACTCACTCGGTAAAAGTAAAAATTGAGAGGACACTGACTCAATAAAAACAGTTAACATATATTAACTTCCTACTATGCATCCCTTTCTTCTGATGTTATGCTTACCCTTCTACTGTCCCACTGGGTACTAAGGTCAAGAACATCAGTCTTTCTTAGTAAGAAGTGGAGGGTTAAAACAACACATCAGTGTCCTGAGGTTTTTGCCAGAAGTACATTGTTAGTGGTGGGGTGTTCTTCTGCCTTGGTCTTCGATTTTTCTCTTCTCTACTTTTTCTCTGAAGTTGGTTTTACCTGGCTCACACAGGTGCAGTCCTGCATTGATCAGCTTTTGACTACTGTGATTTGTTTACACGAACTGGAACCTCTAGTGTCATCCTGTACCCACACTCTTCCACACCACATTTAAATCTGGTGTCACCAGCCAGTTGCCCTCATGCAGAACGGTTATCTGTTACTGCTATATAAATTTGAAACAAATTTAGACAATAGCTACCTGTTTGTTAGACAATTGTTATCACAGGGAAAGCAAGCTAACATCAGCTCAGGACAAGGCAAGTGCAAGCGAGTCCTCAGAGACAGCACTACCAGGTCAGTTCAAAGCCTGAGGTTTTTTACAAGTAATGACAAAACATCATATTTCCTGGGCTACAGAAAGGCTACCCTTCGGCAATCCTGCTGTGTCGTGTACTGATCTGTGCATGAAATTGGATTCCAGGACAACCAGAAGGTTTAGCCTCATTGACCTTTGTTGCCCTTACCTCTTTCTACAGCTAAGAGAGTTACCAGCCTTTGGGGTAGCACAACCCAATCACCTGATCTAATCCTTCACAGAAATTTATCAGCAACTGTAAAAGCTTTTGTAATATTTTAAAATAAATAGGATATATTATATAAAAATAATAGTTATGCAAATAGTACATGTGCAGATGTGCTCAAGTAAAAGGGCAACATTTGTCACTTACAATCTTTAGAACTATGAACCCAAAGCATGTCAAAATGAATAATTTGTTTTCAGTTAATCATCAGTCAGACAAAACATGAAAAAATATTGTCAGTGTTTGTTTATCAACTGCAAAAGAAGACATTTCAGTCTGTCTGAAGTAATATATGATTCATTGGACAAACAGAATGAATATAAAATTATTTGGAAGTCTTTGCTTTTCTGCTTTGTCAGAAGACAATTTACTGAAAAAAGGGGGTTACATGTTTGTAAATTAAAATTTGTATGCAAATTTAATGAAACGCTAATGTAAATGTTAGATTCATTTTGGGTTTGAATAATTTTGATACCTTATAAAATATTTTCTTTAGCAAAATTTGGTTATCATCGAACAATTTATCTTCTTACACTAATCCCCAGTTTTCTCAAACTAAAATTTACAAATACCTATATACAAGCTGCATAATTTTCTGGCTGGACCTAGTAGTAAATACTTTTATACCTCTGGCTACAGCCTTAGAAACAAACCTTTCATACATGGAAAACACCAAATATTTAACTGACCATGGCCGTTCACTTTATTTTTTCCTTTTAAACTGACTTTCTGTATGAAAAGCTTAATTCTTTTGCAGTCACTTTCGGAAGAACTGGACTTTCTATGACCAGATATCCCAGACAGCTCCTGACAATACACATAAGGGTATTTCTCAAATGTTTTTCAGTCATTTAGAACTACTGTTTCTGAGAGTGATTGCCAAGAGTCAGCAATTACCAGCTACTTTGTACTTTATTTCAGTCATGGAGCTATATTGGCTAAGAGCTTTATTGCTTCAGAAAGACAATAAATTTGTTCTCAGTTTTCCCTGAATAGTATCACTGTAAAACCAAAAACTCCAATTAAGAAATAATCACTAATGTTCAGAGAATCTGGATAAACGTATACTCCATTACAAATGTATTTGAGATTGCTTTCCTTAAGAATTCACAATTAGTCAACTGGCTTCTGACCTACTCTTTTTTTACAGACATCTCCAAGGTTTTAACTATTAACATTTGCACAGGGATTTCATTGGCAATAACCTACATTGTCCTAGAGTAAATTATTCAAGAAAAAATACTCACTTAGAAATAGATCTTTTAAGGATTGGAATAGCTATGTTCTCAAGACTGGGAGGAAAAAAAGAAAAAGAAAAAAGAAAAAAGATTGAAACAGAAGGTTTTGAAAAGTTGGCTCAGAAATTTCATTTTTTCAGTAAAATACTTCTAGCTAAAATAATTTTTTTAATTTCATATTTCAAAGAACCTGAATAAGTCTTTTTTTTTTAATCTTTGTAAAATTTCTTATTTTGACTTTTTACTGTTTTGAATAGTATCATCACGTCCTTACCTTCTGAGTTAACAACGAAAGTGTAAGAATCAATCTATTCATCATTCATGAATTACTCAAAACCAGCAAAAATAGTCATATGTGAACCAGGTACGTAAAAGCTATATTCACCAAATATCCTTTGAATAGGTTTCATTTAAGTCTTATATTCTTTCTATTCCTTCTTCTGACAGTAGTAGTAACAGTCTTCTCTCATACACTTTAAAATATTTGATATAGAAATAATGTTGTACTATACTTAAACTACTCTAATGGTGAAGTAGTATTAAAACTCTAACAATCCCAAATAATACCAATTACCTTTTCATCCAGCCTCCATAGTTTTTAAGTTGAGTTATTTCTGTGTTTGAACATTTTACCTCTAACTCCAATATTCAACAGAATTTATTATTAGCTGTGGAAGCAATTGTCAGCACCTACACCACTGTCATCATTTGCTATGCAAACCAATCGATTATCGAACAAACAAATTGAATTAATCTTATGTATTGGGTTTGGGTTTGGGTTTGTGTGGCAAGGTTTTGGTAGCGGGGGGACCTTTAGGGGTGGCTTCTGTGAGAACCTGCTAGAAGCTGCCCCTATGTCCAACAGAGCCAATGCCAGCTAGCTCCAAGATGGACCCGCCGCTGGCCAAGGCCCAGCCAATCAGTGACAGTGATAGCACCTCTGTGATAACATATTTATGGAAGGTGAGGGGGGGAAACCACTGGGATACAAACTGCAGCTGGAGTGAGGAGTGAGAATATGTGGGAGGAATGACTATCCAGACACCAAGGTCAGTGAAGAAGGAGGGGGAGGAGGTGCTCCAGGCGCCGGAGCAGAGATTCCCCTGCAGCCCATGGTGAAGACCATGGTGAGGCAGGGTGTCCCCCTGCAGCCCGTGTTGGTTAACAGTGGAGCAGATATCCACCTACAGCCCGTGGAGGACCCCATGCCAGAGCAGGTGGATGTGCCTGAAAGAGTCTGTGACCCTGTGGGAAGCCCGTGCCAGAGCAGGCTCCTGGCAGGACCTGTGGACCTGTGGAGAGAGAGGAGCCCATGGTGGATCAGGTTTGCTGGCAGGACTTGCGACCCTGTGGGGGACCCACACTGGAGCAGTCTGGTCCTGAAGGACTGCACCCTGTGCAAGGGACCCACGCTGGAGCAGTTTGTGAAAGACTGCAGCCCATGGGAAGGACCCATGTTGGAGAAGTTCATGGAGAACTGTCTCCCATGGGAGGGACCTCACGCTGGACCAGGGGAAGAGTGTGAGGAGTCTTCCCCCTGAGGAGGAAGGAGTGGCAAAGACAACATGTGATGAACTGACCTCAACCCCCATTCCCTGTCCCCCTGCACCGCTTGAGGGGGAAAGAGGTAGAGAAAATCGGGAGTGAAGTTGAGCCCAGGAAGAAGGGAGGGGTGGGGGGAAGTTGTTTTAAGATTTGCGTTTATTTCTCATTACCCTGCTCAGTTTTGATTGGTAATAAATTAAACTGATTTCCCCCAAGTCCCCATGTTTTGCCCATGACGGTAATTGCTGAGTGATCTCCCTGTCCTTATCTCGACCCATGAGCTTTTTCGTTTTATTTTCTCTCCCCTGCCCAGTTGAGCTTTTTCGTTTTATTTTCTCTCCCCTGTCCAGTTGAGAAGGGCAGTGATAGAGCGGCTCTGGTGGACACTGGGCATCCAGCCAGGGTCAAACCACCATTTTATACCATCTGTATATGCAAAATTCTTCTAGAAATAAAGCTATGCATTGTGTTTTGTAACGTATGTAAAAAATAATTACAAAGCAGCCTTCATTCCAGCTGAGAAAATACCTGTGTCTGTGTGTATGCACATGCACATATGTGTATCATCTTCTCATACATAAACTACTTTTCTGCAAAATGAATAGAGAGATGGTTAGAAACCTGACGTGAGGACTGACAATACGTGTGCCTTCTGATGCCATTTGCCTTTTAGAACTAGAGGTGGAATGCATTATTCAAAACAGTCTTATCAGTTTTTGCAAACATGTTTTTACGAAGATGTTTCTACAAAGCATCTATTTAAGCAGATTAGCTATTTGGAATCCATTTTCCAATGGAGAGAATTATCATCATGTTCAACGTTTAAGCTACAATCAAGGATTATTGATGTGTATTAAGTGTTCATGTCTTTAAATTAGAAACTGGACAGACTGGTTTAGAAATCCCTGAAGACTTCAGTATGCATTTTTCAGTATTTAAAAATATATTTAATTAATAGGGATGACCTCAAAATATAGTTGACATACTTTGTGTCATACTTCTGTTTTTAGAAATATCTTATAAAAATTTGAATATCAAAGAAGTTTGACATATTTCTTTGCCAACATAAAAATGAAATATTTTATTTCTTAAACTACTTCAATGACATCTACCAAATGACATTTGAAGGATACAGGATAAGTTCTCTATCTTTAAATGAGCCCTGAGACTACTGTGAAGGAGGATGCTACCTATATTCTTTCCCTCCCCTTCAAGGGTAATTTTGTCTGTCATACTACCTCTTCGTATTACATCTGCCTTCCCTTGTACCTTTGTATAGTGCTGGAAAGATAATCCCTGCCATGTGGATCACAAGTGAAATCTCCATGGATCTCATAAGGTATTTTTACTGCAAGATTGGTCTTTATATGTGAAAGACTTCCAAATCCCAGTTTCTTTTTAAAAGGTAGCTCTCACATTTCCATAAATATTAGCTTAGTAAATGAATAAAGTGAATAAATAACACAAAGCAAGTCCAGGATAAACAAACATAAATGAGGTAAAGTGTTGTAAGCACTATCATCACTGTGCAACATTCACAATAGGAATAAAAATCAATGTCATAATTTTCAGAACACAGAAGTAAGTAAAGATGTTTGAAGGATTTTTTTATTATTGGATGGTATGTGTAAAGGGCTCTACCGTTTGTTTACTTTTCTCAAAAAATATATATCTCAAAGCAGAAGTGTCAAATACATTTTCATGTTATGACAAGTCTTCACACAGTTCCTCATTATTTTCCTCTGGGTATTATTTTCTTAATTTGTATGTTCCTTAAAGAGCATTTTTTAACTGACTCTTTTCAAGGGTGTGTGTTATCATTTGCATTTAGAACAAAACCTCAGATTCTTTTAGATAAATAATAATTGTCAATTAGACTGTAACAATTTTTTGAAAGCCAATTCTCCAATGCATATATCATCTCATTAGTCTACAATTTTCAGCAACTGTTACTATTTGGTCTGATGTATCACCTCTAGAAAAAGCTAGTGTTTACCCAACATTTAATCGAATGTTTTTTGTTGACATGAATTAAATTTCAGGATTTCATATTTAACAGTGGGATATTGTCTGTTTATAAAGCCTTGTTTAGGTGGCAAAGGAAGTCTCACAGCTGCAGGCCCTGGTATTCATGGGGAAAGGTAACTACTTCAATGCATCCTGAAAAGGCAACATGTCTGGGAGCAAGCAACCCAGGCAATTTCTGAAGAATGTAAAAGACAATTTCTTGACTTACATGATCAACAAATGAACGGGATGATGTGTACTGCTAGATTTACTGCTCCCAAAGCTGGACAGAGTTATGTAGATTAATGGCAGACTTAGCTGTAGTGGATGCTGGAGAATCGGAGATAGTGGAGTTTAAGATCCTGAGAGGAGTGAGCAATAGCAGAGTAGCAGAATTGGAACAACATGCTTCAAGAGAGCACATTTTGGCTTGTTAAGGGATCTGCTTGACAAGATTCCATGGAAAACTTCCCTGAAGGGCAAAGGGGTCCAGGAGAGCTGGTTGATCTTCAGGAACAACATCCTCAGAGTGCAAAAGCAATCTGTTCCTTGCAGAAGGTCAGGCAAGTATGGCAGAAGGCCAGCAAGGTCTGGACAGTGATTGCCTGACTGAGCTGAAATGCAAAAATGAAGCACACAGAAGGTGGAAGCAGGGATGGTGGGAATAAAGAGGCATTGCCCGAGTGTGTGGGTGTGGAGTTAGGAAAGCCAAAACTCAGATGAAGCTGAAATTAGCAAGGAATGCAAAGGGCAACAACTAGGGTTTCTCTAAGTACATTGTCAATGAAAAAAACGTTAAGAAAAATCTGAGCCTGCTGCTCAGTGGGGCAGGGGACCCAGTAACAAAGGACGTGGAAAAGGATGGCATACTTAGAGTTTTTTTGCCCTGGTTTCAATGGGGTCCATGGGGCCAGAAGAGACGCGTATGATGATGAAAATGATAAGTGTTAGGACCCTGCAGGCACCACCAGTCCTGACTGTCCCTGCCCTCTCCCCCAACCCTGCCCACTGCCCAGGAACCCATTTCAGCCCCTCTTGGGCCATCAGTCCTTGCCCCAGCAACACTGTAGCAGGGCCAGTCTCCAGCTCCCCCACAACCCTGCCCTGTCTGTCCCTCACATTCCAGCCTGGCCTCAGCTGTCCCTGTGCCCAGGGAGGTGCTTGATGCCCGGACATTTATTCTACCTAACCTCCACCTCTTTAAAGATATCTCTCATTTGTTAGTCATGGTTTAAATATTACATTGCTTTATTCTATGCGCCCATTACCCCTGTGTATTCAAAGTCATGTTGAATCATTACAGTGATAAAACTAAAACTTTGATCTTTCAAAGATATATACATATATTTAACTGTGATTAGTTCCATTGACTTCACTGGCTGACTTCAAAGTGGGGCTATCCACTTTTGGTAAAGTTAAGCATGTGTATCTCCATGATGCCTTCAACTTTACAGTCTTCTTCTATTTTATTTTTTTAATATTTGAACTATATTTGAATCTACTAAAATGAATACAGATTTATGTTATTTGAAATACATATGTATTTGAAAACAATTGCAAAACACTACTCTGTTGCCTCTTCATGACTCCACTAAAACCAGCAAAGAGGCATAGCAGCAAATGGTGCATCTATTCTGCAAATGCAAAAGAAGAAAAATAAATAGTGATTTTTCAGGTACTAGGTTGAGTTTGCTGGTCCAGAATTTTTATGTGTAAACAAATTACAAGAGGCACAGAAATGGCTAAGAATATCCACCACAAAATCTTCCAGATTAAGGACAAACAGCACCATTAAATCATTAATCCTGGCCTTTTTTCAATTACAAACCTCTAAACTTTGCCCAGTTATACGTCTTCTGACCTCAATAACTTTTATTTGAGTAGACAATAACTTGTGTTTGACTGAAGCGTATCTCCCAGAAAGGCAACCATTCTTTATTTAAAGATTTCCACAGACAGAGAAATCTACTTCAGCCCTTGGTAGATTGTTCCAGTGATTAAATGCCCTTGCTGTTAAAATGATGTGCCTAAATTCTAATTGGAATTTATCTGGCTTCAGCTTCCAGGCATAGGTCCTTGATAGTCCTTTTTCTGCCAGATTGAAGCCCTTTAGCAGTGGGTATTTTGCCCTGTATAAGTACTTATGACTGTAATCAAATCACTTAATCTTTTTGATCAACCAAACAGACTGTGCTCTAAATCTTCCACCATAAGCCATTTTGTTCAGCTCTTGGATGTCTCTTTTCTGTACCTTCTACAATTTTTCATCTTTTAAAAATATGGACACTAACATATATTGGTCTCACTGTGCTGAGTAGAGGTAATATCACCTCTTTTTCTCTTATTACTCTCCTGCTTACGCCTTTCAGTAGTCTTTTCTGCCAATGTTGCAATAGATACTCATGGCAAATTGCAGTAATCTTTAAATCTTTTCCAGAATCATTGCTTTCCAAATTTGTCTATTTATTCGTATTGAATATATTTCTTTGAATTTGAACACTGTATTTGAGTGTGATCCCTTACTTTGAAATTACCAAGTGATCTAGACTATTTTTTCTGACTCAACAGTTTCTCCCCATTATTTATTATTACTATTATTACTATTATTACTATTGTTACTATTATTATATCTATTTATGATTCATCAGTCTATTATTTTATCCATTGTTAGAAATGGTTGACTCCATGTCCTGGTTTCAGCTGGGATAGAGTTAATTTTCTTCCTAGTAGCTGGCATAGTGCTGTGTTTTGGATTTAGTAGGAGAAGAATGCTGATAACACACTGATGTTTTAGTTGTTGCTAAGTAGTGCTTACTCTAGTCAAGGACTTTCCAGCTTGCCATGCTCTGCCAGGTGCACAAGAAGCTGGGAGGAGGCACAGCCAGGACAGCTGAGCCAAACTAACCAAAGGGCTATTCCATACCATATGACATCATGCTCAGTATACAAACTGTGGGGAGTTGGCCAGGGGGCAGCGATCACTGCTTGGGGACTGGCTGGGCATCAGTCGGTGGGTGGTGAGCAACTGCATTGTGCATAACTTATTTTATATATTCTTTTATCATTATTGTTATTGTTGTTTTCTCTCCCTCTGCTGTCCTGTTGAACTGCCTTTATCTCAACCTACAGGTTTTACTTTTTTTCGCCCTGATTTTCTCGGGGGGGGGGGGGGGGGGGTGAGCGAGCAGCTGTGTGGTGCTTAGTCGCTGACTGGGGTTAAACCACGACACTCCATTAATTACCATGAAATGTCCAATACTGGTTGTTTCACAGATTTTTTTTAAAAAGCATCATCAAACAATGATCTCCCACCACTGGCTACTGTTCCACATTTGTCACTTGGTCATCTTTTAATCTACTGATCTTGTATCATTCCAGAATTTTACTGAAGTATTTCATATTCATCTTTTTAAAACAACCGACACAAGTTTAAGTCAGAGGATGTAGGCATCTGAAGTGGAGAATTTTTACATGCCCTTTGTTTATACCTACAAGAAACAGCAGTTTTCTCTCTTTCTTCCATGGGTTATTGCTATTGTTGTTGGTGGTTTTATTCTACTTGGAATAAATAACCAAAAGAACAAAGCAAGGAAGATGTGAAAGGCACATAAAAATCAAACCGAGAAGTATTTTTTTATGTTGCAAAGTGCAGAACAGTGTGTTTTATTGTTTAGAGCTAGTATAAAGAGAGAGCATTTTCTTCATTATTGAGTAACTGATTTGCTACTTCATGGGAAAAATTAACTTTTTTTTTTTAACCAATTTCTCCAAATTCAAATGCAGTGTTATACTGTTTCCTAATCATTCTTTATTAATGTGGTCAATAAGTATTCCACATAAATATATTTCCATGACAAAGATTATTCATATTTCAAATTGTCATTTGATACTTTCAGAATAGAAATGCAGTTTATATTATTTACAAGGTGGTGAATTTCTTGAGTGTTTTACTGCAGATTAATTAAAATCTCACTCAAAAAATCTTCGTTCTTCTATCTCTGAAAACTTTTTGTTACTTTTTGATCATGGAAATGTCTGTATCTTGGCAATATGTATCATGACATCACATTCCACTTTCAAAAGGGTAGAAAAGAAAAGTGTGTGTAGACAGTTCCAGAACTGATTCTGGAATGCATCAGCACTTCCATATTTAATGGAAGTTAAGAGCTGTAGATAAACGATATGTGGAGATAATGTTAAGACTAGCATTAGTGAACAAATGCCATCACCTTCACAACTTCTTAAAATCGACAGATTAGGCTTAGCTCCACTATACACCTACAAAATTATCAGATTCATTCAAAATTTGAAATCTGACCATTAAAGTTTCTTCTCAGCTACACGTGAAAAAGCAGTTTAAAAATTGATGCCATTTTAAAGAAGCTAAACAATTGGCATACAAGACAGCTTCTCATTGATCTGTGTGCTTAATAAAGCTAAATGTTAGGAAGACTAATGTACCATACTGATGTTTTAGGAATTTCATTAATGTATTTGAAAGACTGTCATAACTCACTCACCTCTGCTGAGTTTATGAGCCATGGGTTTTCTCCAGCTCATAAAATCAACTTGCTTAACACAATACAGTGACTGATAGCCTCAGAGATGACACTTCATGAAGCAAGGTGACTCTTTTTTTTCCTTCTTTTTCTTATAAGTTTTGTAGGACAATACAGGGATACCAAAAAGAGAACTGAGTAAGAGTCTTACAAAATATTATTCTGACTTAGTGACAAGTTAATTACAAATAGCCTATCTCTGTTGCTCTTTGTAAATGTTGAATGTAAACTGGGACATAATGCTAACTTTTGAAATACCAAGAAATTAATTTCGATTTTCCACTTTTTTAAATGTAGTACCCCTTGCATGAAAAATCACCACTGTAAATAGTAATGTGTCTTTCTGTCAGCTGTGTTTATCTCTATACTGAACATTCATCTAAAAATTTTGAAATGAGAAACATTTACAAGTTTCTCTTACATGGAATAAAAACAAAGAGCGTATCCACATATTTTGTTATTATAAGAATCAAATCCATTAATTTTTAAACATTATTCTCACCTCTTTCTAGTTATCTACAATGCAGATATCATCTGAGATTGTCACACAAGTCTTCCTTAATCCATGGATAAAAACAGGCACCTACCATGTGTGATTTCCAAAGAAATATTTGTCTTCCAATTACTGCAAAAGAAATCTAAAGGAAACAGCTCAGATGTGGATGTTTAATGCTATAATTCCATAAAGTTAGACCTAATTAATCTCATTCCTGGTCACCAGAGCAGAATCTACATCTTTAGCCATCACCTACAAGGTATGGTAAAAGATATCTCAGTCCTGGCTTAAAACAGTCAACTCCCTGAATAAAAAGCAATCTATTGAAGCAAAAGTAACTTTGAGTTTTGGTTGCTTTTAGCTGGATTCACATAGCCCAGTGCTATGTGAATCACACCCTTGGAATTAGACATTGATGTTTTTTCTAAGTTCTACTTCAGACAATTCCCTTATGAGTGTGGGCCTAATATAAAGTTTTTCTGGGATAGAGGAATTATGTCTCAGCCTCCATGGAGACACCTATGCACAATCACAATTAATAGACAAGCACAAGCCTCTACACTCAGTCTCATTTTCTCTTTGGAAAATGGACCATATCATCCCTTTCTTTTAAAACACAATGCAAAGCAACTAATACATCCATGTGTGTGTGTCCTGTTTTCAGCTGGGATAGAGTTAATTTTCTTCCTAGTAACTGGTATAATGCTGTGTTTTGGATTTAGTAGGAAAATAATGTTGATAACACACTGATGTTTTAGTTGTTGCTAAGAAGTGCTTACACTAAGTCAAGGACTTTTCAGCTTCCTATGCTCTACTGACTGAGACAGCTGGAGGTGCACAAGAAGCTGTGAGGGGGCACAGCCAGGACAGCTGACCCAAACTGGCCAAAGGGATATTCCATACCATATGATCTCATGCTCAGTATATAAACTAGCGGAAAGCTGGCCAGGGGGCCACTGCTCAGGGACGGGGTGGGTATTGGTCGGTGGGTGGTGAGCAATTGCATCATGCATCTTTTGTTTTGTATATTCTATTATTATTATTATTATTATTATTATTATTATTGTTTTCCCTTTCTTTTCTGTCCTATTAAACCATCTTTATCTCAAACCATGAATCTTACCTTTTTTTTCCCCCCACATTTCTGTCCCCCATCCCACTGAGGGGGGAGTGAGCAAACAGCTGTGTGGTGTTTAGCTGTCTGCCAGGTTAAACTACAACAGTGTGCAATCATAAGCCTAGCAATTAGAGCACTTGCTCAGGATGTGATACACTCAGCTTGAAAATAGTTTAAAAACCACATCATCCTTCTTGAAAACAGTACATAACAAAGCAGATTACAAGCAGTCTTTTATGTGTACTTATGGAGAAATAAATAGTGGATACTGACTGACCGTGAAATTATATCTGAAGAAAAGAAAAAAAACTTTACTGTGAGGCTGCTCAAGTATTTGGACAAGTTGGCCAGACATGTCAACTCTCTCTCTCTCAAGAGGTCCCTTCCACTCTAAACAATTCTCTGATTCTGTGAATACATGTAAACAGAATAGAAGATTCATTGATATAGGAAGTGACCTCTGGAGATCATCTAGTCCAGCCCCCCTGCTCACAGCAGGGTTAAGTAGAGCAGGTTGCTCAGGGACATGTCCAGTCAAGTTTTGAATCTCTCCAAGGATGGAGACCACAAAACCTCTGTGACCAACCTGTCCAAATACTTGACCACCCTCATACTAAAATGGGTTTCTTTTTGTGTTTAAACAGAACTTTCTGTATTTTAATTTGTACTCATTACCTCTTGTCCTGTCACTGGATGCCACCGAGAAGAGTCTAACTCTGTCTTCCTTAATCCCTCCCATCAGATATTTATACACATTGATAGGTTCCCCCTGAGCCTTCTCTTCTCTAGGCTGAACAGTCCTGTCTCAGCCTCTATCCTCACACGACAGATTCTCCAAGACCTTAACCATCTTCATAGTCTTTCACGTGGCCCTTCACTGGACTTGCTCCAGTATATCCATATCTCTTTTGTAGTGGGAGCCCAGACCTGGACACAGCACCCCAAAAGTGGCGTCACCAGGGCTGAATAGAGAAAAAGCATTACATCCCTTGACTGGCTGGCTATATTCTTCCTAATACAGTCCAGGTGGCTGTTGGCCTTCTTTGTTGCAAGTGTACATTGCTGACTCATGGGTAACTTGGGTGTCCACCAGGACAGGTACTCTTCTGCCAAGCTACTTTCCAGCCAGTAGTCCCACAAAGTGTAATGCTGCATGGAGTTATTCCTTCATGAGATTCCTGTTGGACCAGTTCTCCAGCTTGTACAGGTTCCTCTGCATGTCCCCACATCCATGTGGCTTATTAGCCACTCCTCCAATTTTTATACAATCTGCAAACTTGCTGAGGGTCTGCACCCTGTGCAGTCATCCAGGTCTTTAATGAAGATGTTTAACAGTATTGTCCCTCATATCAACCTCTGACATGCATTGCTGGTGGCTGATGTCCAGCTGGACTTTGTATCAGACATCACAATCCTTTGAGCCCAACAGTTCAGTCAGTTTTCAGTCCATCTCAGTGTCCAGGTATTTAGTCTGAACTTCATCAGTTTGTCTACGAGACAGGCAGTGTTAAAAACCTTGCTTGGCATAACAGCTTAAAAAAATTAAGTCATCAGACTGTAAGTTTATGCGGGTACAAGGTGAAGCGAGCATTTTGAAATACAATTTTGGATTTTTGCACTGCCCACATTTAGTTACAGTTTAGATGCTTAAGTTCAGATTTACCTTGTGAATCTGTGCAAAGTAAATAGGTTTGATGTCCAGACTATATGTAATTTTTAAGTGAATGTTGTAATATTTCTGCATCCTGACTCTTCTATCCATTTGAAGAGCCCCTATGAAAATTTCTTTTCTTCCATTATTCTTTCATAACATATTACTTGAATGACTTTATTTTTGTTTTCAGTTATGCAGTTACCTAACTAAGCTCTATAAAAATGACCTTCTTTGAAAGATAATTTAAAAGTACTATGTTATTTTAGAAATGTGCTTATATGCTATTCTATTCTTAAGTATAGTTGGTCTTGTAGTGTGTACTTCACCACTTGACAAGAACCAAGAAGCAAGCAACCTTAGTTCAATTGTTGTTCCTGAGACTGAGAAGTTTGTTTAGGTAATTTTATATTGTTTTTATAATTACATTTTCTCAGCTTATTCTCCCAGTCTTCTCCCTATTGAACAAGTTCTTGTATTTTCACTGTTGCTTCTAATCAAGACTTCTACATTTGTTCTATTTTGGGTAAACCTGCATGTATAGTTACAATTTCAGTTCTAAGATAAATTTAACTTTCCCTTCTTTTCTCTAAGATTAAAAGTAGAAAATAATTTACTAATATCTGGTAAAAAATCTAGACCCAGCTTGCCAAATGAAGTGCTATGCCTCCTCTGCATATGCATAAAATTTCAGATACTAACACCTTTATCAGACCCAAGCTTTCACAATTTGCAAGAATATTTTAGTTTGTTGAGAGCTACATTTCTACAAAGACAATGTGATTATCTTTTATCAGTTGTGGACTGAGTTCATATTGCATTCTTTTTTTGCTTGGATTTAGTTATGAATCTCAGATAAGCATGATTCTGTAGTTTCCATCCTATTTTCCAAGTTATTAATTCTGAATTAGTCTGCTAATAATGGTTAATAATCTCTGAATCTATAAAATACTTACATGTCACAAAGAAAGTATATTATACTTAAGGAAAACAGGTTCTATGATAATACTAGGATACACAGCAGGTGAATGAGATTTTCATTTTTATTATTTTGCAAATTTTTTGTTTGAAAAAATCCCGTATATTAGAGCTTTTCCTCCTGGATATTTCTTACTCTTAATACATGTTATGTTTACTTTTGAAAGCTTGGGTCT
>VYZW01027957.1:0-12018 GCA_013401315.1 Balaeniceps rex | reverse complement strand
AAAATGATCCGAGGGCTGGAACACCTCTCCTACGAGGACAGGCTGAGAGAGTTGGGGCTGTTCAGCCTGGAGAAGAGAAGGCTGCGGGGAGACCTTATAGAGGCCTTTCAGTACTTAAAGGGGACCTATAGGAAAGATGGGGACAGTCTTTTTAGCAAGGCCTGTTGTGACAGGACAAGAGGTAATGGTTTTAAACTAAAGGAGGGGAAATTTAGGCTAGATATAAGGAAGAAATTTTTTACAATGAGGGTGGTGAAGCACTGGAACAGGTTGCCCAGAGAGGTAGTGGAGGCCCCATCCCTAGAAACATTCAAGGTCAGGTTGGATGGGGCTCTGAGCAACCTGATCTAGTTGAAGATGTCCCTGCTCACTGCAGGGAGGTTGGACTAGATGACCTCTAAAGGTCCCTTCCAACCCAAAGCATTCCATGATTCTATGATTCTGTGATTCTATGATTGTGGACTTGCCTGGCCATTGCTAGGCTCCTGGCTGGCTCCTGTTACCGTCCCCATCCTGGACCTGCTCTCCTGGTTACGTACCATGGGACTGTGCCCCTCAGTGAGTTGTTGCCCTGCTAGCCTCCCTCAAACTCAGCTTCTGGCTTTCTGCCCTGCCCAACCTCAGTGGTCCCTGACACAGGGTTTGGGATTTAACATGAGTCAGATACCACTAACAACATGGCACGTGCGTTAGACAACCTTAATCTGGAGTCTAAGGAATGTAATAATATGGATGGGGCCAGGCACCACCAATGTTAAATTTATTAGTGTACATATATGCAGGGAGTCCTAGAGAGGTCTGATGATTTCCATCTTACACTATTTGAAAGTTGGGACATGTGAGGATCTGAGCATGTTGTCAGGGCACACAGATTTGTCTCAGAAGGGAGATTTAATTGCTGTGGGTTGTCACAGGGCTCTCCCAGGGGACATGGAGCCAGGGCAGGGAGAATGAACTGGGAAAGGGATATGGCAGGGGGCACTTAGTGCTGGAATTGGAGGTGGTGCTATCAGGTTGCCCATGATGAGTTCAGGAGTCCAGGTGGGTTCACTGAGTTTAGGCAAGGGGTCATCACTGTCAGGGGGAGGCACTCAGAGGCCAGTACCAGGCTGGTCCCTCAGGAGGTTTTAGAGGTGCAAGGCTCTAAACAACTGCGGGTCAGGCTCCATGGTGGTCCATGCTCAGGGCTGAACATGGCAGGAGCTGATTGTCAGGGCACATTGTGGGCTGGAGGTGCCCTGGAGCCAATGGAAGAGAGGAGCAGCAGGGGTTCCGGTGGAACAGGCAGGGCAGAGCCTGGCAGCCAGGGCCCATCCCATCAACCCAGCCAGCAGCAGGGCAGCCAGGGGACACTGGGGCAGTGCCAGGCATCAGGCATCTCCCTGAGGATAGGGACAGACTGAGGCTGCATTGGGACTTGGGCCCACAGGTGGGCCTGGCTCGTTGTGGCCCACAGCCGGGCAGGGCAGGGCTGTGGAGAGCTAGAGACCAGCCCTGCTGCAGCATCACTGGGACAGCGACTGGTGGCCCCAGGAGGCTGAAATGGGGTCCTGGGTTGTGGGTAGGGTGGAGGGAGCCCTGGAGGGGCTGGATAGGGATAGCCAGGCCTCAGGACCCTGTCACATGTATATAGCATCTACACTGCTATTAATTTGTGTAATATATGGTAGATAGTTCTCTAACAGACCATTTTTTTATCCTTTCCTTATTTTTTCTTTTTACTAGTGAGCCCAGATTTCAGATTAACATTGTATGTGGATTTCTAAATTCTGTGTATTTGTGGCAGTGACGCATTATTTATCTTTTTTATTTATCCTGAGCACCCAGTCTCAAAAAATGTTTCTTAGCACTAGTACACGTTGCAAAATGCTGAGCCCCTGTTGGAAAAAGAACGAGCAGAAATTCATCAAGAAGTAAGTGGACGCTGTGGTAAGTGGATTGTCATCATAACAGAGAAAAATAGGAATAGACAACTGACACTGCAGATTAATTCATAACATCATAGAATCAATCACTGAGATGTGAAAAGCACCTTAGACAGGGCAGACGTCAACACCAGTAGATTCACACTTCTCTTAGCTGTTGACGATTTTCTTTCGTAAAATAACATGGGGGCTAGTGCTAAAAAAAGCTTACCTTACTCAGTATCTCAGCTCTTATTTACTCAGATTCCACGTTCATTTTATAGGCACGTGTGTATGACTATTTAAATTCTGTATTCTAATATATTTTTCCATTTTCTTTCCTATTGATATGTGGTTTATTAAAGATTTCTAGGAAATGTGTTCATTTTTGGTACCTTATTTTCTTCCAATACACCTGTGTTTCTGCTGGAAAAATAAACAGCAAGTTTCTGGTCCAGTGCAGATTCATACCTCAGCAAATAATCTGCAATTAAGTCATCTGGACAAATGAAATGAGCTCATACTCCTTGTGAAAAAGGTGGCTGAACCTCTCCCTGACTCGCAGATCATTTATTATTTGCCTTTTTATTTTCAGGATTTTTACAAGTGAGGAACTTTCCCCTTTCTGCTTCACAAAAATTGTATAATTGTATTAGATACTCTCAAGATCACATACTCTCAGAGAATGAACATAAGGAGAGCAACTACAGACACCAATTATTTTCCTTTTAAAAATTGTCTTTTCCCCCTTTTCTCTCTTTTTATAGACAGCAGAAAATGTTGAAGATTTCAAAAAGAAAATCCCAAACTCATTTTATGACTCTGTTCTTTTTAAAAAATGTGTAGGAACCAGGATAACATAAATCAAAACACTCCTCTGATATTAAAAAACAATCTGAAGATTTTTTGTGTGAGAGACATTTCCCATTGAAATATAAATTTTAGTGTCTTAAAATTTTTCAGTCCAACTTCTTTCTGCTTTACTCATTCAAGAATCTTAACCAACCTCATGCCTTATCGTATTGATTTTTGTGCTTTTCTACAAGGTCTCTCTCTTTTTTGTTTCCATAGTCCACACTTTCTGTAACGATGGTATTTAACTAAGAATGTTTTTTCACTTGTCTTCTGGTTTTATGAAATCACCATATCAAAGAGAGTAAGAAAGAAGTTAAAGCGTTTTTTAGTTAGGTTGAAAGAACAAACAGATTTCCAGATATTTGTTGGATACTTTGAGGAGGACAGGAGTCAGTAATGAAAATTCAAGGAAAATGTTGGGGATTTTAAAGAAGATTGGCATTTTTTGATTAAGACTGCAGCTGTCATAAAGGCTGTTGTATAGGTTTTGTGTTTATTTTTCTTTGTATGATCTTTTTACTTGCTTTAAAATTGTAAGAGCAATTGGAACAGGTATCTTTTTAAGGCTGTCGTGAATGTGATTTTTTTTATACAACTTTGGTTTAGCAGCAATTTAAGATTTATTAATATTTTTGCTCACAGAATTAGATTGTATAATTCTTAACAGCACTTAAGCATCAGCCAATATAACAGAGCGATTCAATGGAATTTGTTACAATCAAAATAGTGACTTAGTTAAAGATTCAAGAATGGCAAGGGTCACCCGAAACTTACAGCAGGGTTGCACACACAGATGGGGTTTAAATCAAATCACACACAAACTGACAAACAGCTCTAAATCAAATCGCGCACACACAGACAGACAAACAATTCTGAATTAAATTACACACAAACACACGCAGAGGTTAACCTGTGATTAAAATTTCCCTTTTCGTGAGTTTCATGAATTACTCACTTTTATGTGCCAGCATTCATCAATGGACAGTCAGTGAACCTCGTGAAATCAGGCCTTTGAGTCCTCGCGAAATCGTCGACGGACAATCCTTCGGAGAGCTTGGAAAGGTCTCCCTTTTAGATTGCTATAGGATCTCGAGATGATCGACTTTGGTCAGTATTTCACATTCTGGCCACAATTCGTGCTGAGTCATTCTGGTATACAATTCAGGCAGCAGATGGCCCGGGTGTGGACAGAGAGTGCTTGACACCCACATCGCTGCACTTATGACCAAGATAAAAGCACAATAGAGCTTATCCTGAGATCCCAGGGTGGTTCTGATGTACCATTCAGGCAGCAGATGGCCCAGGTGTGGACAGGGAGTGCCTGACGCAGAGTCACTGTATTTGTAACCAAGATAGCAGCACAATATCCTGAGATCTCAGAGTGGCCCGGGGGACTGCACCACCACAAAGGCATATCTACTTCTTATAATCAGTGAGTTACAAAAATATATGAGATAATTCTCTGGATGAGGGCTAACCACAATTATGTAACACTCTATTCAATCTAATTTCTCTTGCTTGTACTATATCGGCAACAAATTGTATTATGCTGGTCAAATTGTCTTTATTGCTTGTGCAGTACACAGCATGAATGGGGCTTGACATAATGGAATTGTGTTGGGACAGCCTATTTCTTAAATTATTAATATGTACTGCTGAGATAATGAAGGGAGTGAAGAAAGAAGACAGAATTTGTTTGCTTTTATTTGGATATGAAAAAGATATTCTTTTCATCACCTGTATTTGTTTATTATGTTGAAGACTTTAAGGAAATCCCAACTGTCTTTGAAATAACTCCTGGTTGTAGTATATCCACTTTAGGTGGGACTAAAATGTCTAATGTATCATTCATCATTATTGTCCAGTCCTTCAAACCTGAACTACTCAGTTTGGTAATGTCAGTATTTACTTTTGAGTGATATCTCAATGTTATCATCAGTACAGATGGTTTGCATAACAATATTGCTGGTACTGTTCTCACTACTTCTGTTTTGACTTGTTTTCCTTTGCGTTCTTTAATTTTTTCTTTGAGGTATTATTTCAACAGTTCTTGAGTAATATGTGAAATCTCTCACTTGCTTGACATCTGTGTCTGTATTATTCATTTAGTGCATTTATATAGTCCAGAATAGTAACTGTCTGAAACTACATTTCTCTTGCTATTGTGCATACTTTGGGAAATGATGCAATGGTGATTTTAGTAGCAGGATATGAACATTATTCTAAGTTTGCTGAAGTAGACCCAAACCTTATACACTGAATATGAAAGATACAGCATTCAACCATATATTTCTTCTTAATATATACAGCCTTGAGTGCTATAATTAGGATGTCAATGATTTTCACCTTTTAACTAGTTTTCTCATTAACCCAATGCAAATGCAATGGGACCATTCTGCAAATTACAGCAATAATGTGCGAGCACTTCAAACACTCCAAACTCTGTCTTCCTCTTCCACGTTTTTACCATCTTTTCCTGCATTCAGTATACAGCTATTATCTCCAGTGCTGTCACTTTACAAGAGTAGGAGTCTGAAAGATTGTCATTGGTTCTGTGAGTTTTTCTGTGCCTTCATGGGATTAGTTTTATCCATGCTTCTGTCACCAAAATCGGGAACAAACTTCTTAACGCCAATGTAGTATTAAGAAGTAGGCATTCTTTATTGCAGCGCTGGATGCACGGGGGATCATTCCACCAAGCGTGCATACCGTCCAGTCTAACAAGTACAGTATTTATACAGTTTAATTATACATATTTATTTTCTAAATTTCTTCTCATTATTCAATAGTCCCTCATTGGTGTATATTCCCCTCGCTTCGATTTAAAGCCACAGTGTGAATTTAATTTACTGCGCATGCTCAAGGAGAGTGGGGGCGGGTAGTCCTCTTGGTCCCGAATTAAGTCAGTGGTCGCAATCTCGCCCTGCCGGAATTACACTTCGCCCAGTTTCTTCCCCTTTTGGCAGATCTAAGTAGTTCTTCATGGTTTCTTGACCAGGTTAACGATATATCAGTTACGCATCTGCTTTCTAACAATCACATCCTGCTCATAAGACAAAGGTGTATTGTATAAGCTCCTATGGAGATAAGGCAGGGCTCTACAGTGGATTTCTATAGCAGCATCTTTATATGTACTTATATTAAATTATTATAACAATTCCCCATTTCTATGTTGCACAACAGACTAAAACTGACCATTTTGGTTACACTTCTATTCAAGCTGTGGCTACATCTGAAATTTAAAGCCTTTGATTTTGTTTGAAGACATGTGAACACTGCTTTCTTTTAATTTCATAACTACCCTTTCCACCAAAGAACTAACAATGGCACATCTATCATCTTATGCATTTAATTGATAGTAGCAGGTCTGAGGTTTCTCCTTGCCTGCTATAAAATAATAATGCAGAAAGAGCCACCCAGCAATCCATCAGGACAACATTTTTCTTAATATATTCAAGGGTCCAGAGCTATTATTTCAGAAGCCCACTGGTCATTGTAACCAAAGGTACTGTCTAAATTACTCCAAGATGGCTTTACATTTCACAGGATAAATGACCTGTAAAGTCTTGATCCTGAAATCTGAAGTAAACTCTGATTTTATTTCTATAAAGCTAATCTCTTGAATGGCACACTGAAGCATTTTGAGCTATTACATTAAAATACTGTAATTATATTCTAACATTCAGTGTTAAAACTAAAAAAAAACCCCAAACCTTTTGTAAAGGTTCCATAGAAGTTAATGTGCTAAACTTGTTGTTTGTAATTTCATGGCCTAACACGATGATAACAGGAGTGAAGATTAAAAATAATGGGTTTTTTTTTGATTGCTTATTGCAAATTTCTTTGCTTTAATGTCTTACTTGTGAGTTCAAATGATTTTACTTTTCTGTGATTTTATCCATTTAACTGCCTCACCGTGCAGGTCACCTAGAGAAGAAATTGAAGACTTCTACTTGTTTTAAATAAATTATCAGGTACCAATAACCCTTTACTTTATCTCACTGAGTAACCCTGGGATTTATATAAATGAATTCAGTAACCCTGGACTTTTTCATATATATAAATCTTCACTTCAGTAGATTCACACTGAATTAGGAAAATACAGGAGAAAAGATAGTTGTTAAAAATCTGAAAGGAGGAAATGTTTCTCACTCAGGAAAAAAAAAAAGTAAACTGTATTTTCCTTAATAAAATTAGGCATTTTACTAAATTATAAAAAAGTGTAGGCAGTTCTTAAGATCTGCCATATTCATGTTGCGTTTTACTTTCTCTGTTTTTAATAGCAGCCTTTCAAGACTAAGTAGATTATTACATGCTTTGACATAGCCTCCAAGCCAGTCCCTCTTGAATTCTCATAATCATGTTCCCAAAAACTTTGTCCTGATAGAGGGTGAATGTTCGAAAAAGCAGCTCAGTGAAGTACTGTGTAATTTTTATGATAGTGCAGTTTCCTCCAGCTCTACGTGTTCAACCTGGTTAACAGGTGCAGGAGAAAAGCAAGATAATTCAGTTTTCTTACATTTTATTTTATTCCATCCCATTCTACTGTACAGACAGTTCCACACAAAGGAGTCATTGTCAGACAAAGAATGACTTTATACCTGCCTGGTTTTGTTAGTGTTTGCCTTTCATCTCAAAGCCAAGCTCTTCAGAGTATGCATGAAATTCTGTCTCCCTGCAAGTCAGTGAGAAAGCTCCCACTGACTTTACTGACGTTACAATTTCACTGAAGGCTAGCGCTTACCAGAAGACCTATAGCAGACTATTGCCCTAAATGCCTCCTTTTCTTGTTTTAGTACCCCAGAAAATCAGTCTGGCTCCCACAGATGGAGCAAGAAAGGTGTGTATATTCTTTTTAGTAGTAGTAGTTAATGATCCCATCCCTTACCCACAACAGAAACAGCACAGCTGTCTCTTTGGAGCTCACACCTACTTCCCACATGCTTCTTTTCTGTAGCAGAAGAAACCGACCTCTACCCCAGTCTTTCGTCTTTCCAGTGAAAAAAACCCTATATTTGGCCTAAACGAACATTCAGGGGCACAGATCTTTCTGGAGACTAATCAAAACAAATCAGCCTGGCCAAAGAATGAAAAAGAATTGTTTTCACTGCAGATCTTTGGTGGAGTTCAATCTGATGTTTTTTCCACCAAGGTGGGTGAAGGCAAGCTGTTCTATCACTATCAGGCTTTTCCATGTACGTTTTATGGAGCGTGATGTCTTGCTGAAGTGTATTTGCAATTTGTTATCAAAATTAGACTTTGACTCTCCTCACATAATAAATTTCTTTGGAGTTTAAAATATTTTAAAATAAAACAGTGTCATTTTATGTTTGTACAATGCCTGTGCATCAGGCATTGTAAATACTAGTCCTGCTGTTAGTAAAAAGGAAGTTTTCTTACTTTACAGATGTGTTTCTTTTTTCCACAACTAGAATGACATTGAACAGAAACTGTACTTAGAAGAGCTTGTCTCAGTCACAGGACTCGTTTGCCACAGCCTGTATTTTAAATGATTCTTTAACCCCTAAAAATGACTGAGCTGAACCCCACATGTAAGCACATTTAAATGTCATAACCTACTCACTAGTGGGAGGAATAGAAAGAGAAGAAAAATCCAAAGAAAGCCTAAGTGAAGATTGATTTTATATACACTTGCTTACACGTATCTTAGAGTTACAATGCCACAGTTAAGAATAATTACTGAGGAGGAAAGAAAAGGACAGAGAGCTGAGTTGAACTCTGTGAAGTTCGAATGTGAAAACCCTCTCAACTCCAGAAATGAAGTGACATTGTCTGACTTGGGTGGGAATTTGCATAATGTGGAAAAGCTTGTTTCTTATCTTCACATAGTTGTGCTTGCTCTGGAATGATAAATTTTCAAAGAACATTTCCAAATGTATGCAAAAAAGGCTGCTCTTGAACCTCTGTAATCCCATATCCATTTGGAACACACGGCAGGGGACTGTTAAACCTCTGACTTGCCTATGACACTGCTTACATGCCAAAGATCAACTTCTTAAATAGCTACCACAGACAAATAATTAAACGTAAGTTTAGAAGAAACAGAAATCTTTAGAGAAATCATCTCAGTGTTTGAGGGCAAATCGTGTTTTGATACAAGGTCATACTGTGCAATTATGTGTTGCCAACAACATGTTTGTTGGAAGAACTTCTATTTCAGAAAGCACAGGTGTGCATCAGGCAAACAAAGCTATCTTAACAGTGTCTATGTTTGTTTTTCTAGTACAACATATTGCTTTTTATATGTCCATGTGGATTCTGCAAAGAACCAAGAAGATTAAATTGAAGATATGATAAGTAGCTGTAGGTATCTCAGAGACCTTGAAGAGTCTTATTACTTATATCTTTTGTCTCACATTCTATGATAGCAATGTACATTGTGGGTTTGAAGAAAGCCTGCTAATGATGAAATTGCTTTTGTTAACATCAAAGATGAGTAGAATTTTGCTGAATGCCTGAAAGATTTTTGGAAGTTAATACAGCTGCAAAATAACATTTAAAAAAAGCTTGGTTTGGTTTTTGTGGGTTTTTTTTCTCCTTTTCTTTTTTTCTTCCCCACCTTTCAAAAGAAAAACTGAATATTCAAAGGGTCTAATTTTCCAAAAGGTGAGTAATCTAATTTCACTCATTCTCTGTAAGTACCACATTAAGAAAAACTTAATCTTGGGCCAAGGAGGTTCTTAGGCATTAAGATGCTTTCCAATGTTCTGTTCTATGATGTCACAGTCATTGTAGGCTTAAGGCTTTGATATTTCTCTAATGCAATTTCCTAGTTGTAAACTTGGGATAATATTTTACTTCTTTCAGTACAGCAGCATTATGAGAACAAATACATAAGAAAGGAAAGTTACTCTTATGCTTCAGTAATGAGAAGAATATAGCGCTGACACAGGTGAGCCTGAGTTATGAATAATTTTGCTGGAGGTAAGCTAAAAGATTCAAAGTTATGTACCAAGTATCACAAGACATCTGTATAAAGATGCTTAAAAAAATACCGTCATGCAGATTCACTTATTTATGCCGTGATTCAAAAAGACTATAAAATAACATACAAACATTTAACATCTGCTTGAATTACTGTACTCTGTGACTAGTGTTATTAAATAAACCCAAAAACTTTTAATGAGATTTCTCACACTTTTCCAATTCTTACTATTACTATAGTAAAAAATTAACTATTATTAAGCTTTATTTTGTTCCCTGAGCATTTTCAGCTGCAGAATTTGGCTAAAAAGATTTAACTTTGAAGTCACCTATGAAATGTAATAGACAAGAAAAGGCACAGACTGCTTTTTTCCCCTGTCTTTGTACAATTGTCCTTGGCAAGATGAAATAAGTGAAATGAATCATGTGCTGTCACCATTATTGAGCAAGTCCTGATGGCTTTAGCTCGAGGTTAAGGTTAGAAAATCTCTCTGAATATTATAGGTTTCCTTCTCTCTCCATATTTCAGGCTGAAATATACTTTTTAAAAAATCTCTTTCTCCTTCCCTCCAAATCGATGCAATCAGATTTTGCTGAAAAAGTGAAAAAAAATTTTCTTCATCTTTTGTGTGTTTCTCTGAAAACAAACAAAAACTCTTGACATTTTCTTGAACTCTTGAGGTAAGATTCCATATTATTTATCTAGGGGTTCTGTCTTCACATCTGAAAGCAGACTGTGCCTTATCTTTTCCCTGATGGTAGTCTACTGGTTAATATTACTGTACTACTACCATACTAACACTACTTTTTATTTCTGCACACAGTTTCAGTTTTGCATACACAGAAAAATATTCTGTTAATTATTTTTTTCCAAAGTATGACTGGAGCAGCTTTATACATGTCACAAAAATGATGCTACAGAAATTCAAAATATTTGTAGTGTAATAATACTGGGATCAGATGTGGTTGCCATAGGCAGATCTCAATCCATTCATTATAAAATGAGGCTGAAAATAAACTCACATGCTGGCAAATGCTGTGGTAAAAATCTCAGGGTAGTCCCTATTCATCAAGGTCAGGAATTTACATGTACATGTCACACCTCTTATTCAGTTTGCTTTGACAAGTTTGCTTTATGTAGAAACCTAACTACAGGGTAGGAAGAGTGATGTGGTTTGGGAACATGATAAGAGACACATCTGTACCTGAGAACCCATAAGCATCTCTGTGCCCATTAATACAATAATATGCAGCCAGAAGAGATTAAAAAGTAAATCAACTGAGGATAGTTACATAAACTTTCTTTATGATGTTAATTGAAAAGAGGCTGAAAATATCCACAATTTTAAAGGCAGGAAAGGAAAATAATCAAAGAAAGAAATAAACTGTGTGAAAAGTGACCTGTGGAAGTCATGTTCTCTAGTGCAGTTAAGAATAAAAACATTCCTACCTTTAATTTTAAATAAGGTTCTTAGTGACCCGCATTCTGAGGAAGAGAATGATACAAACATATGTCAATGAATGTTTGTTTATATGTCTGTGAATAACTTAGAAGCATATGTTAGATGGGATTCAAGATTAGGCCATTCAACTGTAATATAAATTTGTACATAAGCATTCAGATCACTTGCGTAAACATAGATGTCCAGCGACATCTTCTTTACCTGAGACTGTCCCACGTATTTTCCATCTGCCTTTCCAGAGAGGCCAGGTCCCCTGAAGTCTTGTGCCATATCTGCCAGACTTGTACAGATCTCAGATGTCACTAAACATATATATGTGGACAACTTAATAAAGCCCCTAATCAGTATAGGTAATGGAGCTTAAGAGCTATTCAGCTGACCAAATGAAGGTGCCTAATTTAGGGTGACATGAGCAGCTTTCAAGGTAACATTGATCGTACTGACTAAAGGCTTGATTTATGTGCATACATATAAGCACTTTTGTACCATCTGAGGTACAGAGAATCTGAGACAGGTGC
This sequence comes from Balaeniceps rex, assembly GCA_013401315.1. Taxonomy (NCBI): domain Eukaryota; kingdom Metazoa; phylum Chordata; class Aves; order Pelecaniformes; family Balaenicipitidae; genus Balaeniceps; species Balaeniceps rex. Next base: position 333 of record VYZW01027957.1, on the reverse strand, counting down.
TTAGTGCTGGCAGGTGAGACCTGCAGAGAATTCATATCTTTTGCACAAGACCTAAGGACATTTCAAAATGTATTGGTTTTCTATCTATGGGCAAGTTAACACTGAATGCAGTGATCTTTATGAGTCCCTTCCAACTTGAGATGTTCTATGTTTCTATGATTCTATGAAATGTAAGTGGCTTGCATACATATCTACATAGAGAAATGGATGTGTGTGTGATTTTTTGACAAACTGAATCTCATCTGTTGTGACTGAAGCAAACAAACAGTCAGTAGCAGTGTGGCAAATAGTTTACATCCTTGTCCTGGTTTCAGCTGAGTTAGAGTTACTTTT
>VYZW01027955.1:143064-179475 GCA_013401315.1 Balaeniceps rex | reverse complement strand
CTGGGTTTGGCCATGAGCATGAGACAGAACTGAGTTTTGAACTTGGAGTCAGAATGGATATTAAATACTTCAAACTGGCTCTGTTTCCTAGAGATCCAGAACTAATTTGAGCATGGCTGTAGCAAGGAATGCAGAACTTGGAGCCAAGTTTGAAAACAGTTGGTCTCAAGTGGAAATTACATGCTGAGTATATATGGCACTTCACTGTTTCATGATGTTGATCCAGAGTGCTAATCTTGGTGGTACTGGTGGGCTTTTTATTTGCGTCCAGAGAGGTCACTTATCCCCCTTATCATCTGCGTAGATGTGCAGAGAGGGCTTGNTGCAGAGAGGGCTTGTCTCTAACTTGGCATCCTAAAGAAACCAAACCTCCTGCGGACATCTGATGTGTCTTCCTTGATGGATTTTGAGTCCAATTCTGACTAAATGTCATAAAAGACTTGAGATTTTGGATATAGGGCTGCTACAAAGAGATGGGTGCTTAGGTTAGATACAGGTTCATGGTAGAAGCTGGCCCATATGCAAGCTATCTGCAGAAAGCTTCAATTGGAGCCTCTATTTTGATAACAGATTTTGCTCTACACTGAGTCCTACATAGGAAATGAACTTCTACAGTTACACGCACAAAGGTTGTGCTTGGGGTTGTATAATGCTCATCTAAACACTAGACAGAGATATATATGGAAGGTAGCCATGGAAAATCTTCAAACCATCCTACTCTGCTTAAGACCTTTACTTGTTGGTGTCCCTACTTGTTGGTGCAAGGAGTTAAAAGCTTAAGCTGATCACCCAGTGAGTTGTGCTGTCTCTCACTTGCTTTGGAAGAAGTCTTCCCTCCTGGGTGGTGAGCAGTTTGAAGGAGTGGGGGATAAAGCTGATGAGAAGAAACCGAGATGTTTTCTGGGAGGTCAGAGACTATCTGTTTGGCCCTGCCTCAAACTCAGCAGCCTTATTAGGATACCAAGAGAAATAGAAAGGCCTGGGAATGTCCAGTGGAGGAGCTGTATAACCCTTGCTTGACACCTCTGTTCCCTAATGATTTGGCTGCAGGTCAGAGAGTGTTCAGCTTTCCCTGCCTGGTCGACAACAGGTGTTCCTAGGACATATCTCTTAGGAAGGCAGCTTCATGGGAAAGTTTTGGGAAGCTGCCAGCATTAGGCTTTTTTTACTGAATTTATGATCTGATCCATAAAAGAAGCAAGCAGGAATCAGATGGCAACAGTGTTGTAGTGTTGTGTGTTGTGTCAATACCAAAGCTCTGCATAGTTCCCATTCCTTTTGACTTGGTGTGAGTGGTGTTGTCCTACGTTTGAGGAGAAGACTGCGCAAAGTATATCACCCCTCAGGACTCCAGACTGCTGCTGTGATCTTTGTCCTAGTGCAGAGCTGTACAATTGTGTGTGCCCCATTTTATTTAGCATGACTCGTAGTGTCTAGGATTGACAGCTGCCCTGCTGCATCAAAGCTCTTTCCAAATTTCCTTTGGTGCTATGGGCCATGGTTCTTCGATTAGAAATGTACCTTATTTTAAGGTTTGTGTGCCCATGGTGTCGGCAGGTGTCATCAACAGGTGAAAGATAGCTTTATGGTCAGCTGTATGGCAGACATAGGCTTCGTTGCATAGATCAGGAGCTAATAAACTCAGATTAATAAAATGTGTCTTTGGCTCTTTTCATCTCTGTATGGAGTCAGTATTTCAGGTCATTTAGAGAAACTCTGGGAAAGCTCTAATAGGTACCACTGCCTTAAGATCTTTATTTCAGCATTGCCCAACATTTCCCTGTCCTGCAGCTTCCACAGTGCAATTGTGCATGTGGAAAGAGTAGAGGCTGGTATTGGAGCTAATCTTGGTGGGTTTCCGCTGCTGGAGTTTATTTCTGTAAAGAAAACCTTCTGTTAACTCCTTTAAGGTCCTTGGACAGTACAGAATTGCACATCATAATGAAGGATCTGCCCACAGACTGATTTGGTGATGCAGCAGGTGTGCATTTTGGGCTTCTCTGGCCACATGGCAGGGTGTTGAGCTGGTCTAAATTCAGTCTGCTGATTCTGAGCACATTCAGAAGAGTTTATGGAACTTTGCATTAGTAGGCTGCTTTGCTGGTCAGGTATCTCTTGTCCTCTGGCAGCTAGCATATTGCTTCATATTGCGTGTGCTGGCTAATTTGAATGTGTGCTTGTGCCTGATACGAATTTAATTTGTATTCCTGGGTGATCCAGCGGCGCACAGATCTGGTGTTAATGATCATGGAATGCTTCTCTGATGAATGTGAGCACTGCCTTTATGTGTACATTTCTGTAAAACTTAATCAAATTAAAATGAAACTTCCACCACCATTATTTTTCTTAAATAAAAGCATGCTTTTATTGTACCAGCTGGTGTATATTAATCATTAAAGGGAAAATATTTGTCAAAAGGAAGTGTTCCGTGAGACTTGTCTTCCTGTTAATAAGCATATGTCTCAGATTTGTTTTGCTTTCTTTGCGTTGCAGACGGGAAGAAGAGTAGGCAAGTCATTGCACATAGCCCTTCAGAAGATTTTGGACGAAGAAGAGAGTTTGGGGACCTCACGGCAGAAAGTTGGATTTCTAGGATGAGTTTTTATTAAATGTTCAAAACTGGTTTTAATTGATTGTGCAATCTTGTCAGTTTGTATATAGAAAAAGGATATTTTTTGTTCCAGAACCTTTATCCTTCTGGCTAAGAGGCTTATAAAATGTTACTAAGCATGAAGCTAGCTACAGTTAAATGCAAATAAGCAAATTTGAGATGCTTTCCATATGGGTAACTGTCCACACCTAGGCAGTGCACCAGCAGCAATTGATGCAATTGCCTGGGAAGTGCTTGAGTCTGTCTTCAAGACTGACTGGTGTATATCCCACTGAATTCTGTTTGCGTGTGTTCCACTTCTGCAGATCAGCTGCTGCGTTCTAGAGCATATGAGAGGGTGTCCTCAGCACAGCACAAACCAGGTTTTGGGCCTCTTGAAATTTTTTTTTTATTCACCAGCCAGATGAGAACAGCACTTTGTGGAAGTCTTCCTTCAAATTATCTTACTTTTCTTTGAATGAAATGTGGTTAGATTTTGCTATTAGTACAACATGGTCCAAAGTTTCTAATTCACATTTTAAACCAAGATTTCTTTCCTTACTAGAGCTCTGCCTATAGCTTTTGCCAACAGGTACAATAGTAACCTAGCCAAAACTTCTCACGGTGGCTAAGGAGAAGGGGTGTGGCTAACGCAGAAGGGAAAATAAGTTAATTTTTTAGGAGATTGGTAATTCATCTGGAAAAGCATAGTGGCTGTCAGTAACGGTCCTTTACAGGGAAAGACAGAAGACGGCAGATAAGACATGCAGTCATGTTGTATCACCAGGTCTTCAAAGCAGTGGATTCCCTCCCTACATCAATTGGCTGGTCCAGCAAAGAGTAAGAGTTGTTTATTTGGCAGGATAGGAAGAGACAACAGATGGAAGAAGTCAAAGGAAAAAGTTGATTTTCAAGAAGTTGGTATTTCAACTGCAAGTGTTAGAAGGATTGTTTTGAACAAATGTTATGGCAAAAGTTGCTACAATAATCCAGGAACCATTTAGCTCTTACTCAAGCAGCATTTTCTCAATTTCCTGGTTTAATTTCCTAATACCAGATTAAGAACATTCTCTTGTCTGGAACGTGTTTGATGGGGAGAAGGGGAAGGTTTTTGCTGAAGGAGAGCTGTATATACAGGACAAAACATACTACAGCTCAAATTAATAATCATGATCATGTTAAAATACATGGTGTACTTAAGGTCCCCAAATCTCTTCAGCCCTTTTCCTAGAGCTCGTTCACATAATTATTTAAGGTGACTGCAATACTACTATGTATTTCAGATATGCGTAGCCACTACTATAACGAGCAGGCAGGTTAAAAAAAAAAATTGTCCCACAAAATTTGTCTGTTTTGAAGAGGTGGGATTTTTTTCAGTACCTTAAGTAATGGGTTAGGTATGTTATGATAGTGCTACGCAGTAATACAGGCAAAAAGTGACAATGATTATATATATCATCTTTAATCACTCCAGTAGGGTTATTCTATGTGGAGCAAAGACTAACCTGACGTCAGCTTTACAGTAGCTGTGATCCATTCCTTGCCACACAAAGCTACTTGTAAGAATGTAGAAAGGAAGAAAACTGAAGGGAGAAAACCCATTTACAGTACCTTAGACTTACCACAGGCAGTTCTTGTTTGGTCATGTATTGTTTAATGTTTCAGAAAATTGTTAATCGAAATTAGGAATGTAAGTCTTAAACCACAGCCATTCTCTGAATAGCTGTTGCCTGTTTTATTACAGATTTGTAGTTGGATACAAAAAGGCTGCCCAGAGTTACTTCCAGGGTGAATTTTGTAACATGGTAATAATAGTGTATTTCTACATAGCCTTCCAGCTGAAGGATCTCCAAGCGTTCTGCAAGTTACATCATTTAAGATGCTTCTTGTCCCCTCTCCAGATCCTTTTAATTTTAAATTGATTGTTGTGAGAGCTGGGGCAAAGGGGGAGGGAAGAAACCTCACTGTGTTTCAAGCTTGTTAACTGACACCTCTGTGGAGATGAATATATTTGCATTCCCTCTCCACTTCTCGCTAAGGATGGCAAATATTTAGCCCATCTGAGATCTAGGCTATGTGCTCAAGATACCTAAAAAGTAAACTCTTGCTACCTGAGCATCTGTGTCTGCTGCTAGCACAAGGAAACCTGTGGAGCAGCTGTGTATACAAAAATGGCTACCCCAGTCACAAAATACGTGGTACCAAGCACTTCCTGAGAGTGTAAGTGTAAATTAACATGTTGCAAGTTTCTGCAGTGCATCCTCTAACCATGCATGTCCTCCCTCCAGGGCTTCTGTACCTGTGTAGGCAGGCACAGAATGAATTGGGGGTCTTCAAGGGGTCCTATTCCTTCCACACTCGCTACCTTCCGTCTGTTGGCATTGAAAAGCAGTGGGGTGGAGGGTTGCCCCAGTTCAGACTGGGGCTGCTGCTACCCCTGAGAGCCTGGCCAAAAGTATTACACAGCTGCTAGTTGGTCTCAGCTGCCCCTGGGGGTTTGCTGCTACCAATTCATATCCCAAACGGATAAACAAAGCTCTGACAAGGGTAAAAGGGCCTACAGCTCTCCCGGCTGATACAACATCTGCCAAGAAATCTTTGAGACTGTGGTTCTCAGGCATGCTAAGGGCTGTGCTGCCCATTTCTATTTTCTTAGCTCTCTTTAACCCCTCCCTTCCATCCCAAACAAAAATAGCAGTTAGATTTTTAATAGAGGCTTCAACTGAGACTGCTCCTGTTCCCATCTGGGCTGGTGGAAAGTTCCATGCGTTACTGTGCAGATATTGCCACGTTTTCATTGACTCGAGTCCAGTAGAACTAAGAGGAAACATCTGCAGAGCGGGATAGCTCTCTGTTTGTCCCAGAAATTAATTGCTTCTGCTGGGAGTGTCGAGAGGCTGAAAGCTGTGTATTAGAGATGAGGAGTCTAGCAACTCCTGCTAGGCTTCTACTTGTGTTGCCTAAAATGCACCCAGCTGCAATTTACCTCCCCCGCCACCCTGCCATGTATCCCAGCCTAAAGGTATGCTTGACAGGGACAGTCCCCTTGCAGCGGGAGAGGGCAAGGCTGTAGGTCAGTGGACTTGGCTGGTTTGCTTCTCGTGTTCCTCCAGATCTGTGTTTAAGCTCAGGGTGATGCACAGCAGATTTACCAAGCCCAGGAATCCCATCAGCCAACGTTTCGCAACTACAGTAATGGTTCAACGTTGCAATTGTGTAGTTTGGGGAGGAGAGGGGAGCTTGTTCTGCCCTGGGGGCAGGGATTGAGGCAATGGGGAGGAGAGGGGCTATGCCACCTGCAGTTGGGCTTTATGCAAACTTGCTTCAGCACAGCCTGTTGTAAAGACAAGTTAGAGGGAGCTCGTGGCTCCTGTGAGACTGGAGTGCGCAAGCCTTTTTCTGAGGGACTCGGCACCTTGGTTTGACATAGATAATATGTCATGGAGTTTCTGCATTTTCTCTGTAAATAGGAATTAACTGGGATTTACCACCTTCTGCTAGGACTGCCTCCAACTTTTCTTTTAAACTTCAGCAGATGCCACTGCCCTCCTCAGCAGAGGGATGTTCTCCAGCCCTGCTCTGGCACTGGTTTACTTTGCCTGTAGTAAGCAGCCATGGAGCCCCAGAGCAAGGGGAAGAAGTCAGCATGATTTGGTAAGACCTGAGAGTAGAGTGCTCCAGTCCTTACCCCAGAGCCTTGTTCCCTCCTTTCCTTTAACATGCTTGAGCAAAGTGCAAGAGCAGGCCTGCAACTGGGACTGAAGCTCTTCAGCTGTCAGCCTCCACGCTGTTGTATCTTCCTGCTCCCCAGCCCCTCGTCTCCTAGTACACTCCTGCCTGTTTGCACTCCCCACCGGTGTGAGGCATCTGTTCCCTCTAAGGCAAAACGTGGACAGTCCTGGTAGCTGTGTCTCGCAGAGGCAGGTGTCACCTCCCCGCTCCCTGCTGTCAGGGAGGCAGCTGCCAGTGGCTGGTTTCAGGCTGGCACTTTAAATGCCTGGTCCCTTGCTCTTTTTCCTTTGGTGAAGCCCTGGACTCCCAGTCATAGTGCTTGGCCACAGCAGGGCACTTTGGCACCCATCTCCCCACAGAGAGACTGCGATGCCTCATTTTTCCCTTGGATCAGCTGCATTTCTAGCTATCCAGTAACAAAGACCTTTTTGCTGTTTCTGCAAAACAACATTAGGATCTCAAACGTGCTGCTGTTAATGACTCCCTGGTGATGGTTTCAACCTCAGTTTCATCGACTAGAATGCTTTTTAACAAGGCTGTGGTTATCTTAGGAGCTCTATGAACATCTCTGTTGCTGTCCTGTTCTCAAGATTAGGGTAGGATCAGCAGCACAGGCGCCCCTGAGTTTTCACGTCATACCATTTGTAGATCAGATTTGATCTCCCTGATTTAGACTGAGAAGATCATAGTTACTGTGGCCCCTTAGCTAATACCTTGGGAGGGGAAAAAGGAAATGAAATCTCAGCCGCTTTCTGATGTACAGAGGCCCTCTTCCACCCAGCTGGCATGGCAGGGACTGCAGCCAAGCCAGTTGTGCTTGGGCGTTGGAGGTAGTCAGAGCCACCAGCCTGCAGGCCCTCCCTTCCGGAAGAGCTCTCTCACCATGCGTTCTCAATGTGTTTTGGCAAATGGTAAGTTTGCGTATTTCCAGGGTTGGAAAATTGTGGGTTGAAAAGTCATGATTTAAGTCCTACTTCTCTCCTTTCCCCCCAGGGAGAGACCAGCTTTAATCTGATGAGGCTTTTCAAGGGCATGGATTGCTTCCTTCCTGCTGTCTGATCACACAACCTTTTCTCTAAATTGAAAAAAATTTTCAATTGGAAAATTAAGGAATTCATAAGGCTGATGCTGAAATTCTCTTACAATCCCTAATTCAGTGTCCACAGCCACATGAAAGCAAACCAGTCTCTCAAAGGTGAGAATGACATGCAACCAGATCATAAGCTGGCAGAACCGCCGTCTGCCTGCCAGTCCTAAAATACTGACTTTAATTTCAATGGTGACTTCACTTGAGCTGATGCCGAGACAGTCGGTTTCATGCATCCTGCTCAGCAATCCTACACAATTAGGCATTTCTCCAGAGTTCTGGTGTTAGACACTTGACTACAATTTTCCTTTGGCTGGTTGGACTTTGGGACATGGATGACAGGCAAAAAAGCAAAGCAGTGAAGGTAGCCAGATTTACCCCTAGCCCACAGGAGCTGTGCGCTCCAAGCAGAAGGGAGGGTGAGTCCTTTGATGCAGCTCCTTTTGGAAACGGAGGATTTTGAGCAGCTGACAGCACTTGAACTCAAGTTCTCCACATTTGGGTCTAGTTTAAGGCCTGATCTCCTTTAACACAGATACTTCTGTCCTGTGACCCTTGGTGGGGTAGGGACGTGAGCCGTGCTTGCCATGGGATGTGATGGCAAGGGTCCCTCCTTAGGCTCAGAGCCCATTTCCTAAAGTTGGTGCTGGGGATAACGTTTTGGCAAAGTGCTGACTGCTTGGTTTTCCCCATCATTGTCCTTGTGAAAACCGCCCTTTCCTGGACTATTATCGCATTTCTTCTCAATTGGTCTCAAAAACAATGATCCATAGATTCAGCTCTTTCCATTTTAACCTGTTCTGATGTTATTTATGCTGGTGGAAATCAGGAACAGTGCCAGCACGAGTTCGGGCAGTGGCTAATTAATACCAGAGATTTTCTTCTGTTAGCCCCACTCCCTCGCAGCATGTTTTTTACTGTCCACCACTGTTTCTCTCCTGTTCCTCTTTGAGGTTACTGCGGTGCCGCTGAGATGCGGATCCTCCCTCTGCGGAGTGGCTTCGGTGAAGGCAGCAGAGGTACAAAACCCTGCCTGCTGCTCCAGCCGTGGGTCAAACCACCAAGCTGCACGGCCTTATGCGTAAAGACGCTTTTGGGTCTTCCCTTTGCGTTCCTGCTGTCAGCACCGGCGGGGGAGGTAGGAGCCTTCCCAAAGGAGGGGGGACTGCAGGCAAAGAGGAGGAATCATTTGGCATTGTGGTGGTCTGCCTTTGAACTGGTAACTTAGCCTTGAAAAGCCAGGGCCGATAATTGCCTATCTTGATAATAACTGTGTGAATACCATTATCTAGTCCACCTTTCCACTTTCCAGCCATTGTGCGGTGGCGCTGCCTCACTTCTTGGCTTGGCAATACCTGCTAATTTCCTAGGAGCTGAATCAAAATAGCCTCTGATCTTGCTGCCCGTTTCCTTGCCTAGCTGGGCACGAAATCACAGGTCTGCAGCATTGCCAGGAGCATCCAGCTTCCTTTCATGGGCTTTTTCCAGCCACTGTTTTGCTAAGTGAAGGCCTTCCAAATTCAGCGTCGCAGCCTACTTACTGGGTTTCCCAAAGCCACGTAAACTTTTCTGACTGCTTCCCTGCGGCCCTGGGACGGTTTCCATAAGCATACGTTCTTCTGCCCTCTTTTTTTCATCTTGAACCAGTTTCCTTAGAGCTAACAGGAGCTACTGTCTGTCTGATCAGGAGACCAGGCTTGAAACCAGGGAGTAAAGTGCTTTTACTGGGAAGTAAAATCCATAATTGTACAGATTTACAAAATCATGGACAAAACCCTGGTTTCCTGGCATAATTACAGCCTTTCCCCTTCTCATTAACCCTTCCACGAGCATCAGCCGTCGCTCTCTTCCCCTGGTGCCCGCTCCCTTGCTCTCTGATGGGCTGTACATGCCTAACAACCCTCCCTGCTGTTGCTCCTTAGCTCTGGCGTTTGCTGCTTCCCTTTCAGCCCCGAAGGGGAAGGGTTCGTGTGGCCAAAACCTTGCCATCTTCCAGTTCTATTAGGTAATCTAATAAAAAGGATTACCTCTACCCACTTCCCACGCCTCCCTTACATAAGAAGCGTGAATCATCGGGATCTCAAAAGCATATCTGCCCAAAGAGCCAGCTTACGAAGGACCACTGATAGCCCCGTTATTTAACCGGAACCGCAGCCGCAGGCTTCAGCAGGAGCCCAGGCAGGGGGTGGGCTCAGTATGGGCAAGGGCCCTCCAGCTTTTAGGTGGCTTTTTAAGTCTACTTTTCATTTTTCTCTTTTTCAAGAAAAATTACGGTGGCATCCTGCGCGGGACCTGCTGGCTGGCATAGGCAGAGGCCCCCTTGGTTGCAGACCTTCAGCACGGGGACCTTCATGCTCAGAGAGGGGCTAACCAAAAGCCACCCCCGCCCTTCTCGTTTCAGCTGGGGAATTGGAGAAATGCAACGCTCTGGCAGGTCCCAGCCACCCAGAAACCTGTGGTTAGGGATCGCCGTCGGACTCCACATCAGAGCCATCTGTTTCATGTGCAGCAGCGAAGGGAGCATTTCATTTTTTTCCCCAGTGTGGCAGGACATAAATCAAAGCAAAGGCAGGCGAGCAAATCTGGAGACAAGGAAAACTGGGAGGTGCTGAGTCACCAAAAGTGCTTTGGATAGGTCAATGGTACTCAAGTGTCAAGAGGAGGGAACATACATGTGTATGTAGGTGTCTGGCATCTCTTGGGCTCCATCCCATTTTGGGATAGTCCAGGCAGGAGAAAAATCCCAAAAATATATATTCTCTGGCTTAAATCAGTGGGGCTCTGTGTGTGGTAAAGGAGAGTAAAAATCAAACTCATTCCTCCCTGGCTTCAAAAGTTTGGGCTGCGAAGGAGCTCTATTCAGGTAGCACATAAGGGCAGGGTTTTCCTCATTCAGCCAAAGTGTGAGGCAGGGTAACACAGTTATGGCCAAACTAAATCAGCGGCAGCTCTTTTTCCAGCCGCACCCCTGTTTATCTCAGAGCTTTTATATTCCTGTGACTCCAGTGGTTCACATTGTGCTGGGTGGCACCTTGCCTCAATTTTTCAGAAAAGATTTAAGGTTAACGGCTGATACCCAGAGCACTTTGTTCTTCAAAATGTCTGTCCGTCCTCTCCTCTCTCTACACGAAATTCCTCCATTCGCTCAAAGGTTCCTGTTCCTCCTGCAGGAAAGACTCACCCGCTTGTGCTGCAGCCACTGAACAACCCCAGCAGCCAAAAAATGAGGCAGTGGTCTTGGTTTAGGCTGCAGGACTGCTCTTGGAGCAGCTGGGCTGTGCTGAAGTCAGGCTGGGACCCTGCGAGGGGGACTTGGGGAAAATGGCTTTTTGTGGCATGTGTTCCCCCCATCCCAAGTCCAGCTCATCATGGTTGTCTCTTACAGCTCTGGGGTATTTAGAAGCCTGAATGTTCCCAAAACTGAGTGAAGACCCAAATTTCTAAGTATTTTTGGTTGCCTAATGACTCGGGTGGCCCCAGGGAAGACACCCCCCCCCCGCCTCCCCGCAACGTACTCAGCCTGACTCGAGGGCAGTGGATGTGAACATTCAACCAGCTTTTCAGAGCCGCTGTGCCTCATGAAGCGTCTGTGCTTTGACAGACCTAGCCACGAGATACTTTGGATTATCAACCCTGGTGCGTGCCAGGTTTCTTAAGTGCAAAGAGCACCTGTAGATTTTGACTCGAAGGCATGAGTACTGCCAGAGGAGGAAGGGAAGCGGTCCAGCACCAGGCAGATGCAATGCACTTGGTATGGAGATGGAGCAGCCTTCCTCTTAATGGGACGTCTGCAGTAGCAGGTCGAACATCTTCCCAGCTTTCTTCATCTGCTTTTGCCCAGGCCTGCTGAAACACAGTCCCTTTTCAGATCACTTTCAGGACAAAGGTGTAGAGGCTGAGATCTCCCCTTCCCACTGCCCGGTGGGGTGAGGCAGAGCCGAAACACCTCCAGCTCCCAGTGAGGGCAATGGAAAGGGTTAAAGAGCAACACGATAAACAGCCCTGCAGTTTGGTTAAAACCTCTGGAGCTGTTTTTTAGTTTCCTATCCTATGGAACTGAAAGCCATTTTGGAAAATGAAAAGCACGTGAAGCTACTATGTGGTCTGGTGGTGGGGACATGTTTGCCGCCAAAGGAGTCTGGCTCCCCTGGATGGTGCCACCCAGGTGCCTCCAAGGTCTTGGTGCGATGCTGCTCTGGGCAGCCCCATGACACTGACCACCCCTGTCCTTGCAAAATTGCCATAGGGGTAGGGGACACTATAGCTGATGCAGCTGTCCTCGCCCCCAAGGATGGGACTCCCCATGAGGAGAGTGATTTATGCTGGAACTGCCCCAGAACCGGCAATTTGAGCCCAGGGCTGGGAGCCACCCTCTGTCCCCAGCCGTCAGTGCAAGGAAAAGGGGGGCAAATGCCAGGTCAGCCCCTGCTGTCCCCCAGCCCCAGGCAGGTCCCACAGCTGAGGGGGGTGCCACCAAGCCACCCCACATAGGCATGGACCGAAGCCTTATCCTGCAATGTAAATTTGGGAGCTGGGTGAGAGCAAAGTCACAGCCACACACACCAGAGGGCTGCTGTGCACAGCACCCCCCCTTTTGGAGGGGGGGGTCCCAAAAATACAGGTCCACACCTATTGCGTTGGAAGCTGCACTCAAATTGTTGCTGTGTAAGGGCAAACAAGAAATTACCACCAGGGCAGAGGGGAGAAAGCAGCTGGCTCTCATGGGACGGCTCTGCCTGCAGCAGGCAAGACTGCCCGGCACCTGCCTGCCTCCCCTGCAGGGAGGGTCACCCTCCAGAGGGGACCCCATGCAGAGCTGGGAAGAGGTGGCATGAGGTACTAGTCTCATCTGTCATGGAGAGGCAATGACAGCAGGACAACCCTGCTGAGGCCACGGTGGAGCTGGTTTTTTGAGGTGTAAGAGCTGTCCTCCACTTTGAGCAAGGGCTACTCTAGAAAAAAAGCCCTCTGCCCCTCCCGTGGCTGCACTTGGGTGGGGGGGATTGCAGCAGCCGCTTGCAGTGGGGATAAACCAGAAATCTCCATGCAGGGCCTTGCGTCGTGCCATGGTGGGGTCTGGGGGGCTCAGCCCCCCCGCATGCTCCCTCCACCACTGCCAGTGCTCGCAGCATCCCTCACCCCGCAGAGGGGCCGCCCAGGCAGGCTGGCCCCCCCCATTCTCCTGTCCACCCAAACTCTGTTTCACACCTCACATCATCGTTGCCATCGCTGACACATGAGATCAAACCCGTGGTATTTTGCTAAAATCCATAGGAAATCATTCCACAGCCTTTCCTTATGTTTAGCTTAGCAGACTTTCGGTAGACTCATTCCCTTCTTTTTTTTTTTTTTAAAACAAAAACAAGCAGCGTGCTAAGAAATGCAAACCCGCTGGGATGTTTTCAGCCTTGGCCGGAGTAGCCTGAGCCCCCCCCTGGGCCGGGAGGCTGCCTCTGGCCAGGGCTCAGCGGGCGGCTTTCTGGGACAGCCATTTCTGATTCAAACCGGCGTTAAGCCGGCTGTCTGAGGGCAGAGCTGAACCGCTCCACCTCCGCTCGGCGTCGGACGGCAGCGGCATGGCGTTCCGGGGAGCCTGCCTCCTCCTCTGCCTCCTCTCCCTCGCCCAGGTCTCCAGCCAGCAAAATGGCAAAGTCCGGCAAAAACCAGTGGCTTCCAAGAAAGGTAAGGAGCGGTGGCAAGGAAACCTGGTGGGGCTTGGGGGGGATGCAACCACCCCGGTCATTTGGGCATTTAACAGTGCTTTAATGAAACTTTTTTAAGAGCATCTAAAAAACCTAATAAAGTCTATTTTTTTTTTCCTCCCTGTGGGAATGATTGCATAGCTCTTCTGTAAAACAGCGAGGAAACTGAAATGTTTTTGGTGGGTTCCTGCCTTGAATAGATTTGCTGGGGCAGCTTGGTCTGAACTTCAGAGGGCAACGTATTTTCCGTGTTATCGCTAAGGTTCGCCCCAAACTTTTCCTCTACTAAAACCTCCCTTTCTATGACCCCTACCCCTCCTCATTCATTTTTCAGAATCAAATAAGTGGCAGATGACAGCCTGCTGTTGTAGATTTGGAGACGAGTAGGCAGGTAATCCAGTAAGTATCAACATGGATCTTCATTTTAAAACACTTGCCCTGGGTGTATGTCAAGCCATACACGAGCTCCTACTGCTCAGGCTTACCAGAGGGCAATGCACACAAAAAGATGCCTAGGGTGTTTTTTTTCCTTAGTGGTTTTTTTTTATCTTTTCTTCTCTTTTTGCTACTGTCCCATCCTTTCTCCCTCTGACTCAGTGCACATGAATTATAGGAGAAGGCAGGTAAGGAAGTGGCTTGCGTTGCAGCCCGGTGGCGTGTGAGCCTGCCTGACGTGTCCGACTGCAGCCGCGTGGGCTTTGACCGCTTCTGGCGGGCACTTGGCTGCTTGGAACGAAGCGGGGAGCGAGGAAGAAGCATCCCAGGAATTCGCTTGGCCAGGCTGCTCTCTATGCTCACCCGGTGGCTATTTTCATCTGATCCCATCCTTGAGAAATTTTTCCTTTTTCTCCCATTAGATCCTTCTATGAAATCACTGCATAGCTGCTTGTTCCACGTCTGTGGCTGTTTTCTAGAACAAAAATACTTCCTTGGGCTGGTGCAGGGCACATACGTGCATTGCACTTACTGGATGTACCAGGAGAGAGAAATGAGTTTTTTAGAGAAATCTTATTTTTCTCTCCATGTCACTGGAACTGCTGTTTGTAACCCACTGGTGACAAGCAGGTGAGAAAAAATCAGGTGGTGGGAGAAAAATCACCTTTTTGACAGAAAAATTGGGCTCTGATTTAACCACATTTTTCAGAGGGGAGGGGGCAACCTTTTTTTTCCTGAAAATCAAGCCATCTGAGACAGCTGGTGGCAATTTTGCCTGACAGCTTTGGGGTTTCTTTTCAAAGGAGAGGTCAAGTTTTCTTTGGGGAAAAGAAAAAAATAAAAATCTAAACTTGGCCTTTTTTGGCCAGCCGCAGCCAGCCCCATGGTGGGTCAACTGCCCTGCCTTTACTGGAAACTTCCAGCATTTCTTGGTTAACTTTTTTCTGATTTTTACCAACACCAGGGGTGGGGAAAGAGGGAGGAAAGCACTAAAAATCCCCCGTGAGGCTCCTCTTTGCCCCCCGCCCCTCGCCACGTCCAAGCCTGCCTGCCCACCCGCTGCAGGGGCCAGGGCTCAGCTGCTCCTGCCCTGAGAGAGGGCAGGGTGGCCCCATCCCATCCCCATCCCAGGCCCCCAGCACCCTGCCGTCCCGGCTCACCCCCTGCCCTTGGCTGGGGAGGGTCGGGCAGGGTGAAGCCACTGGAGGGTTGGGTTGTTTGGCTGGATTTTCTTTTTTTTTAATCTGCACAGCCAAACCACAAATGTTAGAAAAGAAAATGATGAGTCGAGCCAAGCTTTTTTTCTTTTTTTTTCCTTTTATTTGTGTTTTTTTTCTTTTGTTTTTTCTTCTTCTTTTTTTGTAATTATTGCTTACATTTGGATCTGCTTCAGAACAAAAATGGTGCTGTTTCAACATGAAAAAGCCAAACCATAGCATTTAGAAAATGCTGAGACAGCACATTCACTTTGCCTGCTGTTGGGTTTTTCCCCCCCTCAAATTGCTCCCCAGTGATTTTCCCAGACGCAGCGGTTCAGCAAACTCTCCCCGAACCCCGATGTCTTGTGGGGCAGATGGGATTTGCCTTCCTCCGGTGGCCATGGGGGTCTCGCCCAGAAGGGTGCCCAGGGGAGGCTGGAGCCATGTTGGGTGATGTCACCCCTGCCCAGGGGACGATGGCACCCCCAGCTCAGGGGTCCAGGCTGGGGACCTGCCAGCCCTTGGGGGGCTCCCCTTGGTCACAGCCGCGGCGAGGTGCTGGGGGCATGGGAGGGAGCACCTTTGCGTAGCTCTCACGTGTATTTTTAAGGTAGTTGGAGCCAGCCATCGGAGTCCAGATGCTTAAATCAGCGGGTAGGGGCTGATATGGGCGCCGCTCCCGAGGCTGCCCAAAATTCCCATGTAATCCTGGAGTGTGGGTGCTCTTCCCAGAAAATGCCTGTGAACATTTACACCGATATAAACCCAGTGCAGGTGTGCTTGGTCCCCTCCTCTGATCCAGGGACAGACTGCAATACGGGACCCGACTTTTTCAGCTGGGACATTAAGGGAACTGCCTGGTGTCAGAAGAAATACTGATGGCCAGGGTGGTTTGATGACAGACATTGGGAACCAGAGCGATGCTCGCCCTGCTGGGCAACAGAAACCTGTTCGGATAGGAACAAACTGGATGATGCCTGCCCAGGCAAAGCTAAGCAACCCAGATATAGATCCAAATTTCATATAGGGATAGTTAAATAATCAAAATGAAGTACAGAGGGATTCGGTTGTTATTCAGCTTATAATTAGGACAAAGAAAAACGGGCAAGAGCTCCCATTTGCAGCATCAAATACATTACTGGGTGGGCTTTCAAACCAACAGACTATTGCGACCCACATCCTTCTGTGAGTCTCCTTTTCATCTCTGCCTGCACTTAATCCTGCTGCTCACGGTTAGCTGCACAAGGACCTGCTCCAGCTCCCATGGGCAGCATTGGAAGGCCCCACGCTGGCTTCAGTCGCAGCAAACCCAAGCTGTAATAGCCTTGATCATGGGCTTCAGGAGGTGAGCCTTGAGGAAATAACAGTGCAGAGACAAAGACCTCTGGCAATAGAATACAAAACTCGATGTTCATTGACGTAGTCGCGGTGCTTGCTTTGTAGCTGTAGTGCAAATTAATGACTCCCGGTTCTCCCTGTGATGTCCCGGTGAACGCACTGCTGCAGGAACATCTTGTGGCCCAGGACTTGGAATCTAGGTGGTGAAAAGGGACAGGGTGCTTAAGTAGTTGTCAAGGAGACGTGTCCACCTTGGGTGACAGGGACCCTCTAGATGGGACCCCACCAGCAAATCCGGCTGGAAAAATGTAAGGAGCTGCCCCAGCAAGACTCATTGGCGGTGTCCTGCCATGGCCCTTGGATGTTACTTAAACCTAAGGGACATTTGTTCTTCTGCAAGAGAGGGTTTCATAGAAAAAAAAAAAAGAAGGCATTAATTGCCTGTTTCCCACAAAGTGTTTTCATCAAAGGCACCAAAATAATAACTAGTGCCTCAGTGTTAAGTGAACCCATTAAAGTTAATTGAGCAATGAGTAAAGCAGCTTAATGGCCTCCTCCTGATGTGTCCGGCTTTTCACATTCATGGCACTGTGTAGTCTTTGGGCTGGTGGTTTTCATCCACATCAACGCTGTCTCCTCACTTATCTGTCCTGGTGCCTCGGCTCCCCATCTCCTTGACCCTCGAGGATGCCCATCCTACTGCATTCATGGGCAAATTGTTCCCTTTCCTTTCACCCCATGAGGACTATCAGATGTTTACGCCAGGCGAGATAGATAAAGCAACGAGCAGCAGAGATAGTGCAATGAATACAAACACCTCAATGTCCAATCTCCCACCACCTCCAAGGCACAATGGTTCTTTTGCAGGAGAAATCCAAGAACTGATTAATAGTTGGTTGGAGCTGTTGCAGAGGTGACACACCTAGCAAGATGTAGGCTTTAGTAGCAGGCTGCAAACAACTCCCTGGCCAAGGAGGCATCTTCTCGTGGCAGGAGAGCAGCTCTGGCCAGTTTTTGGGCACCTGCACCAAGGATGCTGAAGGCAAAGGCGGGGCAGAGGCAGCTGTGATGGCCTGAGGGATGGCATGGTTGGTGGGCTGAGGGATGGGGTGGCTGATCTGCAGGGGCAGATCTAGTGGAGGTACTGCAGCCCTTCCAGCCCCTTCCTGAGCATCAGCCTGGCAAGCAAAGCGTTTTCCTGCCAATGCACCCATGACAGTAGACTAATGTGGGGGCACAGCAAGGAGTGCATACAGAGAAAATCATGTGTTAGGGTGTGTAAGGAAAGCCAGGATGGTGTGCTGTGAATATAGAGAGAGGGCATGTTTTTGAGGAGTTTAAAAAAGCAATAGATCCTATTCAGCAGTAGCTTTAAGTTTCCCACAAAACACTTGTGTGCAGCAGGACTCCTGCTCAGGAAGGGCAGCATCGTGTGGTGCCCTCCTGTGTTTTGGGATCTTGACCCCTGTGCAGCACCACCCCAGGCGAGTGCCCTACACAGGGGCTCCAGAGACGAGCCTGCACCTTGTGACGCTCATACGTGCAACCCCCAGCACTGCAGCAGCAGCCCAAGGGGAGACCACCGCCCCACGAAGTCCCACGGGGTGCAAAGCCTCACGGGGTGCAAAGCCCCGAAACCCAAACTGGCAAAACTGGGTTGCTGGTGGAACCAGGCTAGCGAGCGAACGCTCACCCTGGTGGACCTGCAAGGGGACAGGCGTTGACTTTGCAGATCCTTTTTGTTTGTCTTTTCTCTGAGAGCAGAGAAACGGTAAGTTTTGATGGTAGGAACAGCTTCAGCTGCCTCCTCTGGGGACGCCGCCGATGTTTATGCTCCTCCCTTGGTTTCTCCAGCAGATGGTGTGAGCCTCAAAATGATTGAAGACCTGAAGGCCATGATTGACAACATCTCTCAGGAGGTCGCTCTACTGAAGGAAAAGCAAGCACTCCAGACAGGTAAAGGACTCACTAAAGAAGGCATGGCTTTTTCTTCGAGAGAGGAGCTGCTTATGAAGTGGCTATAATTGCTCCACAGGCTTTAATAAGAGATGCCCAAGTGCCCTGCAACAAGGAGTCCATCACAGGGAGAGAGGTTGGGGAATCAAAGCAAAGTGTGGGCTCACTGCAATTCCTCCAGGCAGATGAAGCTCCTTGAGCAGTTAATGACATGAGTTGTGCAGTGTATGCTCCCCCCCGCCTTTATGTGCTAGAGCTTCCCATTTGTGAAGCTGTGGATATTTCTATGACACTAAGCCAGATGTTCATTTTCCTTTACGAATCAGAGGGATGGGTAATGGATTATTCTGTACTTCAGTCAAATGTAGCTTACTCTTTTGTCTGAACCCCAGTGAAATGGTGACATGGTCTCTTATACCTACCATGGTATTGCCCAGGGAATCTCATGGAGGTCAGTCCCATCATGCTTCATTGAACACATGCAGAGGACAGTCCTAAAATGTCCATCTTCCAGCCATGCTCCACGGTTATTCTGTGCAAACTCCACGGACATCTATAGGAGAGGGATTTGCAGAACACAAAACAGAAACGACATGAAAATGCAAGTTAAGGAGAATTTTCTTCTTAAAAGAAAAGGAACACAAGCAAAATCAAGGCTTTAGTTCCAAGCTCACATTCATTGCTTTGGACATTAATGCGTGGCTCTGATTAGTTATTGTTTGTCTACGGTACCCTGCACTCTCAGGGTTTAGAGCTTAAAAAAAAAAAAAATTTGCTATTCTTAACAATAAAATCAGAGGCAAGTAGAAATTTCCTCTGAAGACCTCAAGCTATGCAAGCGCAACACTTCTGATCAAAGCCTATTAAAAAAGACATTTTTCTCATGCTTGCATAATTAAGATGCTTGAATTGAAATTGCAGACTTTTTTCCAAAACACTCCCACAGCCGGCAGGGCCCATCACAAACCTTACCTCCAACAAACCCATCAGAGAAAGCGTAGCAGCAGCTGGGGAAGAGCGAGGCCAGGGGAAGGGGCAGGAGGACCACCCTGTGCCTCTGCTCCAGCAGCGGCAGAGCCCAGGAAGGTGACGGGGGCGCCCCGAGGTCCATTTTTCCTGATGGTTACAGACAGGGAGGGCCTGTCCCTGCAGCCGTGCCCTGTGTAGGAGGGAGAGGGCCCCTGGGACTCCCGTGCTGCCGAGAGTCGCTGCACAGCCTAGGAAATGAAGTTTGTAGTTTGGCCGCTGCATTTGCTGCTGCTGCCTCTTCCTGGGCGCTGTTTTTAAAACCAATTCCCTTTCTGTCTTTTTGTTCTGTTCATGTGGTAACCTCTCAGTTTGCCTGAAAGGCACCAAAATTCACCTAAAATGCTTTCTTGCGTTTTCGGAGACCAAGACGTACCACGAGGCCAGTGAAAACTGCATCTCGCAAGGCGGCACCCTCAGCACCCCCCAGAGCGGGGAGGAGAACGATGCCCTCTACGACTACATGCGCAAGAGCATTGGCTCCGAGGCGGAGATCTGGCTGGGCCTCAACGACATGGCGGCGGAGGGCAAGTGGGTCGACATGACGGGTGGCCCCATCCGCTATAAAAACTGGGAGACTGAAATCACCACCCAGCCCGACGGCGGCAAGCTGGAAAACTGCGCGGCCTTGTCGGGAGCCGCCGTCGGCAAGTGGTTCGACAAGAGGTGCAGAGACCCGCTGCCCTACATCTGCCAGTTCATGATCGTGTAGCAGCAGGGGGTCCCCCCTGCCCACCCGCAACCCGGGTTTTCCCCCTTTGGCAGCAGGATTATAAAGCTATAGGTATGTGTTATGTGTACGTGTACATGTACGTATGCACGCACGCGCGCACACGTTCAAGCAGAGTCACTCTTTGCAAAGAAAGTCACCAGGGCTCGGTATCGGATTAGAGAGTGTTAGAGCATTTCGTTTGGCCACATTCAGCCCTGTTAGCAGCTGCATTGTTCTTACTAAGGCACAATTTATAGATATATTTTTTTACACAGGGAATTTATTAGGACAGCTCGGTTGTTTCAGCAAAGAACCAGTGCAGCGGTCCGGCCTTGCAAACAGCCGCCTCGGCTGCCCGGGGCTGTCGCTCTGCAATGTCCTTTCCCATCTTGCTGAGCTTCGTTGGGACACCAGCAAAGCTAATTCCCACTTTCTTCTCCTGTTTTGCTTCCCTGTAAGCCCTCCAGTGAGGGCTTACATATGGGGTTGAGCTCCTTGTCCCTCACAGCATCCCGATTCAGGCTCATGGGGATCGAGGTCCTGTCTCAACGAGCAGAGGGAGTTACCTCTGCTTTGCATTGAGATACAATTGGGCTTATTGGCCAAGTACCAGCTGTTCAACGGGTTGTCCGACTCATCCAACTATATGTATGAATGAATTAGCAAGTAACAGGCATGGGCTGACTTACTGAGAAGGAGGGCGTCCTTTCCAGAAGCATTCCCCATTTTGTTGGTCCTTTTCTCATCAGTCAGAAGCCAATGTTTCACTGATTTCAGTGGGAGAGCTAGACCCACTGCCAGATCTTTTAAAAAAATGCCATCAGAAGCTTTATGTATTCTCCAGCATCACGGAGGAAGCAGTGATGACTTACAGCATAGTCAGTCAAATATATTCTTGGAAATAGAAGATGAAAGTATTAGGTAAATAACAGAAATGTAATGCTATTAGGGAATATGTTGCCATAGAAAAAACAACTATCTACTGGAAATGAACCCCAGGACAACTCACTTTAGCAGCTTTAGGAATCATCTGGCCTATTTTAGTGGTGGAAACCCAGCTGAAATACTCCAGTCTTTGTTGGTCCAGGCACAGTCCTCAGCAAACATAAATCTGCTGAGTACTGTTTGTGCCAATAAAGCCATGCCCAGCTGAAGGTCTGGCCTCAGTAATTTTTTGCTGAGAAAAGTGTTAAAGAAAAAAAATAAATTCAAATAAACAGCAATGATGGGAAAGAATTACAGGTCAGCCCGACAGCTTAACGAAGCTTTGCCGACGCTGATTTGCTGGCTGTTGGCTGAAAGGTATCAGCAGTTCTTTGCAGCTCTGTGCTTGGTAATAACCCCTCCAGTTCGGGTCACGTCCCCCGTGCTGCCAGGTTGGGGGTGTCAAGACATGATGCTCTTGGGGAGCCCACGGGAGAGATATTTCAATTTGCTGCTTTGTTTAAAAACAGCACAATGGTGGGCATTCCAAGACATTGAGTGGGAGAGCCAAGCTGGAGGGATCGAAACACACACATAAATGCAGAGCACACACTTCCGAGGCTGTCGCTATTGCCAAACTCTCCGCTGTTCAAATGACTATAAAATAAAATTATATATAGCTTGCTGAAGGAATGGAGTTGCGTCAATGTGATTGGAGTGCTTTCTTCACCTTGCATGTCTCTTCAGAGCAGCTCCAGGGACCTGTCAGAGGGTCAGAGATATCAAAGACAGAGGGAAAAAGCAGAAAGCAAGAGCCTCCCACCCTGGGATATGGTTTATAGGATTTCCACACATCCCCTCCCCTTATCATCCCAGTCATATGCCATAAGCGGGATACAGGCAGGGAATCCTTTTATAAGCAAATAAGATTTCCTTCCTCCCCTCCTCTTGCTGCTGGGAAAATACAAGCCAACACAGAAGAAAGGTCCTTCCCTCAACCCCGTTTGGCAGTGGCAGCAGAGCTGGGGGAGGTGGCACCTCAGGTCCCAGAGTGGAGCCGGCACTTCCTGGGCTGCAAGAAGCAGAGCTGCAGTGGCACCGAGCATCCCTCTCCTTCCCTCAGTGAGGTGGTGACGACTTCTCCCTCCTCATCCTCCTCCTCAGCATCCCACAGAGGAGAGAAGACCATACATGAACAAGCCAGTGCTGCACACCAGTCTGGGAGGTTTAGGCTGCTGCAGATCTGCATGTGAAATTAGGTCTCTCTTGCACAAGAGGACAGCCCTTCGCAGGCTCTGGGCCCTGATCCTGAATGTTTCCAAGGCTCTTTGCTGTGGGTCACGGTTACACCCTACAAGCCAGCTTGTCTCAATATAAAACCCCTAGTTCCCTTGGCAGACGATCCCTCCATGTTTTGAGATATACATGAGTGCAAAGCAGCAAAGCCGGCAGCGTTGCTGGCTTTGATCCTGACTGGTCATAAACCACAAGGTCTTAAAACACAAATGTGTGTTTTAGAGAAATAAACAGAGGGCTTTTATGGGTGCCCAGGAACTAAAGAGGGGCACTGCAAAAGCCACAGACCCTGGCGATGCTGAGCTTTGGGGAAGATGCCGGTGCTGTAGCTGGACCATCTCTCTGCATGGAGTGCGAATCTGAAAAACTGCCATGGAGATCGATGCCAAAGGATATTCCCAGAGAGGACATTAAGGAGTCAATCTGTCAAAATCTAGACAATAACAAGTTGCTCTCAGCAGATTTCTTGCTCGTATCTCTCTTGCTCTCTATTTTCACATAGCTACACTCCTGCCAACACCATTCTTCACAGATGTTTTGCTCTTCTGAAGCTGGGAGGAGTGCAGGGAAGGGGTGGCTTTGCTCCTGTCCTATTTGTTGGACCCAGGAGGCCAAAACTGACCTTGCAACTTCAGGGTTGCATTTATGAGTTGAATATTTTTCTACGTTTCTTCTTACTGTACGTTATGGACTACAAATTTTCTTTTAAAAGCCAAAGAAAAGGAAATTCTGGAAGAGTCCTCATCCTTGCTTACCACAGCACTCTTTTTTTTATTTGTTTGCAGCCAACCCTGTGTTTTGTGCTTGCAGTGAATGCCAGGGTGGAGGGGTTGAACGGGGGACACTGGCTGCCTCCGCTCCCAGCATGGCCCGATGGGAACTGCCCGGAGCAGATGGGGTCCATCTGCTGGGGGCTGGGACAAGCATCATTTTTTTGATCTTCCATTAAATCTTTTTGGCCCTCAAGCCAGAGAAGAACATCTGCTGTCCACAAAGTGCGGTCTCAACCAAAGGCAAGCAGACTAATGGAACAAAACCTCAGCTCTTCCCCAAGAAAAAAGAAATGTGGAAGTGATCATGTCTGAACCAACGCATTGCAACGCCTGCAATCTCAAATGAACCTTGTGTTATTAAAATAGGAGATGTTGTGTAAGATCTTGTGCCACTGATCGCGCCGCTCAGCTGTCTGCGGCTCTGTAACACAGCAGAGGAAAGATGAAACATGAAATGCACATGTATTTATATAAACAAAAGAAGAAAAGTTACTGGGTGAGACCACAGAAAGCATTACCCCAGCACTACACCATCCATCCACAGCTGACTTCAGTAGAGCTCCGCTAATCCACCCAACTGATTGCCCTGACCCCAATTCACCAAGGTCCTGAAGTACAGGCAAAGGACCAAATGGTTAAAAGTAAAATGGTTAACCATAAAATGGTTAATACCTTTCTGAAGTATCCCTCAGAGCAAGGGCCAGAACAGCACACTAATAACAGACATTAGCGCCCCGGCCGGCAGCCAGCTTGCTTTTGGCTTCCGTCAGTAAAAGGGGCAAGTAGGCAAAGGTGGGTAAGAATTTGGGAGTCACAAGCCAAAAGCTTGTTTTGAGCCTCGAACACTTTTGTGGGACTCGATCCTTAGCAGTCCTGGGTAAATTCAGATCAAGAGAGTTCAGTGACATGGGAGAAGGACCCCAAGCAGAGAGAGGGAGAAAATTCACACCCAGGACAAGCAACCCAACCCACGCCTCTGCTCCTTGCGCCTGTCTGCTCAGCCTGGGGGTTACTCAGACCCGAGTCTCTCACCCTGTCAGATGTAGTCTCTCCCTAACATCTTTTGCAAGGAGCAGCTCCCAAACACTTCTGCTCCTGCCTACCCCAAGGGGAAGGCATTTCTCACCTCCGGCTGTGGGATGAGACCATCAGCAGGATGCACCTCAAAAGGGAAGGAGCACTTCCACCCCTGCACTACTGAGCCTTGTTATTCCAATGGGCTTTACTGTTTGGTCCTGCTCCTACACAAGCACTGAACTGCACTTCAGTACCTGACCTCTCAGTCTCTCCTTTTGCAAATGAAATAAAAAAATAAATTAAAGTTACGTTTCTCCAGCTCAGAAGCTGCCATAGGCAGGGAAGAAACAGACCTGTGAGGGTCAGCAAACAAGGGTAAGCCAAACGACCGCTGGGAGCATAAATATAAAACAGTTGGGGGTCACTACACTGATTATATAAAAATAATATATAAATTTATATAAAAATAATCTCCTTGGGGGTAGAATATAAAGGAGGGGATGAGAGAATATCAGACTATGGTGTACAGAGAGAAAAAATAGTGCTTTATTCCCTAACAACATCCAAAAGTATCTCCAGTTTAGAAGTACCCAGAGGGAATCCAAAGATAATAGCTGGGGACTGTTGCAAATACAGCTAAAACGAAAATCACAAACATCTTAGCCACGACTCGCACCCAGCAGCCTCGCCGCTCTGTCCTGCTCTGTGCAAACAGGTCGGTGGCTGCCTCACCTCCCTGCAACCTCCCGCACGCACGCTCATGCTAGAGGCTCGGGCCATCGGTGCTGGTGGTGGCCATAAGGCACCCAGCACCTGCAGCCCGGGTGCTCGCTAACCAGCGCTGTACCCTCAATGTCCAGCCTCACCCCAGGAAGGAGACTAAAACCCACAGAAGACCACACTGCCAAGAGGTGAGGCCAAAAATATTTGCTTTCGCTTCAGCCCTGCTTGAAAGCTAACCTTGAGCCCGTTGAAGAGAACAAAACACAGACGCCACTTGCCAACCTTGCAGGCTGGCAATGAAGAACAAGTCTGAAGAAGCTATGTTTAGAAAACACTGTTTGGGAAGCACTACAACTTATGAAAGAAAATGCAAGAGGGGAAATAAAACCTGCACCACCTACCACTTCGCAGAAATACCCTGGGGCCAGCTTAGTTTCCCACTGCAGTAACAGGAATGCTTCTTATTTCTATCACACCCATCAACAGGGATCACAAAAGCAAGGTCTCTCATGTTCAATATTGTACCCCATTTCTGTGTTTCTCAGGAGCGGTGAGGCCACTCCTGGAGTGCCTGGTCCAGTTTTGGGCTCCCCAGTACAGGGAGGGACATAGACTTACTGGAGCGAGCGTAGTGAAGTGCCGCAAAGATGGTGAAGGGATTGGGGCAGCTGTTGTGTGAGAGCGGGGACTGCTCAGCCTGGAGAAGAGAAGGCTCTGGGGGTCTTATCCACATGTTTAAATGCCTGATGGGGATGGATAGAGAAGACAGAGCCATGGGCACAAACTGAAATACAGGAAATCCTGCTTAAACAGAAGAGAAACCTTTTTCTCTGTGAGGGTGGTCAGACCCTGGCACAGGTTGCCCAGAGAGGCTGTGGAGTCTCCACCTTTGGAGATACTCAAAAGCCATCTGGACATGGCTCTGGACAGCCTGCTCCATGAGACCTTGCTCTGAGCAGGAGGTGGGACCAGGCGATCTCCAGAGGTCCCTGCCAACCTCAGCTAGTCTGTGTGGACACGGACACTGAGCAAGGGATCCTACCTATGTAACTCGGTCCTCTTCTACAGTCACAGGAGACAAACAGGCATTTCAGGGGGAGACCGATGACCTTGGACACCTGATGGATGAGCTGTCATGTAAAAGCCTTCCTACAGAGAAAGGTTACCAAGAAAGCAAATAAAATAATCTCTAGTGGGATGTGATTTCTGCACTGTAATGTGGGCAGAGCTCCAGATACTTGGTCTTGCTGCTCTGCCAAGTGTGATCAGAAGACAAGAGCTGAAACTTCATATAGAAATTCAACCAAAAGGAAACAAAAAACTCCACCAAAGCACCAAAAAGCAAATGAGACATATTTTATATTGAATGATCAGTCCCAACACACAATCCATGAGTGGGTAGATGCAGTTACGAACCAGCTCAACCACAGTGACAGATTTGCTTTACTGTTAGAGCAGGATGGGCCATGGGCAGCTTGAATTTCATCCGGATTCATGTGCAACCTGGACACTGCTCCATCGCTGGGAAGGCTTGGATCCAAACCCAATCTCCCACGAGCGCCGAGCCATGCTGACATGGGGGATCCAAACCCTGGGAGACGGGAGATGCCACTGGTCCCACCTGCCCGTGCACCAGCGCAGAGGTGCTGCAACACACGTGCATGGAAGTTGGCTCTTGCGCTTTTTTCTATATGTCAGAGCAGAAAGCCAAACCCTCAAGCAGGTAGACCTTAAACCAGTCAACTTTTAGGAAACGCTCCAGAAATAGCACTGGTTATAAACATGGTTAAACAATTGGCTCCACTGGAGAGCAAGGACTTGGAAGGTGCTCTGTGGGTGGGGTCCTATGTACCTAGAGCGAGTGACTGACAGTTTTCTGCACAGCCTAGAAACTGAACTTGCTTTGAAAAATGAAGCAGAACAACAATCAGCGCTTTTTATTCCTAAATTAAAATGTATGCACCAAAAAGGGATGCAAACCCAGCGAGTAATTGTGGTGTATCGCTGGAGAAAGATAAGCAAACCTGAAAGCATGGTACTGGGGAATAAAAAAACACCTTACATATAAAATGTGGAAAGCTTGAAAACAAACAAAAGTAATCATTACTGAGAATTTTTCCTTCTTTTAAACATTCACAGGAATTGTTATGTCAGCCTGTACTAGTAGCCTATTCTTAAGCCTGCTGGAACTGCAGACATAGGTAGTGTCCACAACCAGATACAAAACCACCTCATGGCTTTTATCAAGTGATTAAAAAGAGAGCAGATAGCTCTGGAGGCCAAACTGCCGTGAGCAGTGCATGTACCCGAAAGCAAAGATTCAGCCTTTGATTCACATGCTAATCAGGGGGCCCGGATGACCCTGAAGGTCCATAGAAAATCATGGTCTTGGGTCTCAGGAACTGGCTGTATCAGGGGCAAGATAGTTTTCTTGCTCCCCTCCTATTTTGGGATGAATGAGAGAGGTGTCCATAAGCTGCCAGGCCCTCCTGGGACATCTACCAGTTGGTTTCTTCCTTTACCTGTTCTCACATGATGGAGCAAGCTGGACATTGCGAAAATCCCTGGAGCAGACAGGTGGCCTCAAGGCACAGGAAAACTGAGAAGCCAACCCACCTCCTTCCTTCAGGCTCAGGGGAGAAGGACACAGAGGTGACAGCAGTCTTGCTTTAGCTCATTCAAAGGTTCTGAGGCAGAGCTCAAGGTACCAAGACATTGCCTTGTGGTCATCCATCCTCTCACCTCCCCCTGTGCAGAAGCAGTGCCTGCCAGCCGCGGGGCTGAGGACACCACTCCTTTCCTGCTCTCCTTCCCCTTTCCCAATGCCCTGAATCCACACTCCTTGGGGTTTAAAGTTGGTTGTTCCAGGCACAGGGACTTGAAGTTGCATAAAAGTTGTCTATTAAAAAAAGCCCCACACATAATCGGACAGTTTCCTAGTCTGCGTACCAGTTATCCATCCACGGGAACTGCAGCGTGCCAGAGCTTATCTGCACACGTCATGTTTTGCAGCGGTCCCACTGCTTCTTCACTTGCATCCCCACACCACGGGGCAAGCTGGGATATTTAGTGTAGTGTTGAGGTGCACAAGAGCAGCACTGGGATTTCAGCTAACAGGAATAACAAGGAGTTACACATACCTGGAGTCTTAAGCCATACTTGGTCCAGGAACCCAGTTCTCAGCTAAATTCAAGCCTTCCCAGGCAGATAAAACAGGCAGGGACCACAGCAGCCAGCCCCTCTTACCTCCTGCCCATCTCACATACATGTTCCTGTCGAGTCGCTCCCCAGCTGCTCTTAGCAGAGCTGCAGGGAAAATCCAGCTTTGTCAAAGGAGTGGGAAAATTTAAAAGACTGCCAGGTCATAACATCTATGTTCCAGCCCTTTGCTGTGGTCACGTCCCAGAGATGCTAATGCTTTTTTATTCATCAGGAAAGGTACCCAGGCTGTGCAAGCATCGCTGTGGGGAGCTGGTTTAGAGGCTGAGGGTGGGATGAGGCAGGGCTCCTGGGCACCCAGTACCCAGGCGCCACGTGCACCCAGAGATGTCTGCATTAGGGCTGTGATCGTGATGCAGAGGGCACCTGAGTATTACGGACATTGCAGTTATAGGACTTCAGGTTTGAATATTGCACAACAAAAGACAACGCACGCACACACAAAGTAAGAGATAATAAAGCTCTAAAGCCCCAGTCCTTAAAAAAATCGGGAAAATGTGAAAATTAAGGTCACCTGGAAACCGTGGTTCAACACCCTTCTTCCTTTATATCATCATGCATTAGCTGTACCAGTAATTTCATAGCAGGGTTAGTACATCTACTGCAAACGTAACAGCAGCAGTAACCGCAGCAAATGCTATTACAGTGGTAGCTTTGTGGAAAAGGATGAAATTTAAGCACCCAGGTAGAAACGCACCCTCTGGCTGTGCTGGGGAGCTCCTCCTCTTTCCCTTGCTTTCCCCAGCTGCGACCTAGATGTGACCAGTTTCTTAGCCAAAACCCAAAGGGTGGGTTAGGGTCCACTATCAACGTTGACAAAGGAAATATCTCATGTTCCTACTGTTGTATAAATTTATCTAAGGATATTCTGCCGGCAAAGGTTAGTGCAGAAAGTGATTGAACTAAATATCATGGCTAGGAGCAGAGACTTAGTAGTCAGAGGGGTACTAACTTCAGCTAACGCCATCAAAAGCAACTGATAGCTTGGGAACGGCCAGGGGTGGCATACTCAGTCCTCATCATCCCCAAAAGGCCGGCACTGCCTATCTGCTGCATCTCCAGGATGTTGGCAGGAAAGAGAGGTGGTTGTGATTTTCCAGGAAGAGAGAAAGCTTCGTGCACAGCTCCTGCCACAGCAAATGGGATCCTCCTCTTGCATCCATGTCCTCACAACAATCACAAGAGACAACGCAAATTTTAGTATAGATTATTAATTGTCAACAATAAGAAACACCCCGAAAGTCTGCATTGGACCTAAGCTGTTATTACCAAGTATCAGGAGAACAAACGCATCTCCCAAACTCACTAGGAGCTACCGCTTGCCACATTCAATAACTCGACTCCAAGTGCCCTTTGTTTTTGCAGCACCGCTTTGAAACCCACCGACCCGAGCATCCTGATCAGAAACTGCTGATGGCACAGTACAAGTTGTTCAGTCATTCAGCCCCTCCATGAGCTTGGCTTTCAGGGAAGCAATTTTTTTAATTTCCCCCTGCCCCATCCCACGGGGACTTTCAAATTTGAAATCCATTCCCTCCTCCCACATTAGTCAGGTGGCATCCACCTGATGGGCATTCACACCTGATTTTATTTCTATTTATTAGAAATAAATCAAGGAAATGAACTACTAAAACCTGCCTCTGTATCTAGGGAAGGAAGCTGAGGGGCTCCCTTTATGGGTGGTGGTCTTCTTTCCCCTGGCTTTGGTGGAACCAGGGTGAGGACAAGAGTAAAGCCTAGCCTCACACTGACCCTCAAGAGAAGGCTTAAATCTCAGTAGGATACAGGAAAATATCCACCCTCAGAATAAAGATAAGTTTCACCTTAATAATTAAAGTTAAAATTGGTATCTAAGCCTCAAATCGTACTATTTCTAAAGCAAAGGGATGCATTATTCCCATCATCTTTTTCTACTTCGAGGTAGCAGGAAGGGGAACATCTCTTCTGTGTTGTTCCTTGGTGACAGAAAGCCACAGAGTCATCACCGTTGCATCACCTAAAGCGAAGTGTGAATCGGTGGAGACATTTTTACTATGGTAAACGTTACTGAAGCAATTACAGATTTTGTAAAGTGTATCTTGGTTACTGGTAGAGACACGATTCTGTGCACCATTTGTGGACCTGGCTTATCGTTCTGCACACTTTGGTGTCTAATTGGGTATTACTCATACGAGAGGTCATTCACGTCAAGAGAAGCGATAGTTGCCAGAATAATTTGAGTTTTTCCTACCTCTGTTAATGTTTTCCCAAGTACTTCTCCAGCTATTTGAGAAGTAAACAATTACTTCAAGTACTGCCACTCCATTCAACTCTGAAGCAGCTTTGTGACAGCAAAACCTGGGGACCTTGCTGTAGCAAACCTCACCCAGCAGCTCTGCTGTAACCTCTCCAGCCAGAGGGAAGGGAAGCCGAGACAGCAGACGCATTTTTACCTCAGGTAAACCAAGCAGGTTCAGGTGTGGCTAGAGTAAGAAATATGTTATAGACAGAGGTTAAAAGTATTTCACCCCATCATTGGTTGCTTGGTGCAAATCTCATAGAGGACATTCACCAAAAAAGTGGTTTCTGGAGACTTCTGTCTTGAATTTGGCTGACTGGGAGCGTGGGGAGGGAGGAAGAAAAGACGTGAAAATACAGAAGTAGGAAAAGAAAAGGGGGTGATGACAAAAATTCACCTTTCAGTCAGTGCTTGGAGCAACTTAATTGACACGTGGTTCAAGCTCTCCAGGTTGAGTTGCCTTACTTCCAGCAGTGCTACCTTTCCAGCTATAACCTGGGCACAGGATCCTTAAGACTCATGTCCCACGAGTAGTATTGGGAAGCACTGTCACAGAAATCCAGCACCTCCTTTCAGCTGAAGCTGTATCTCATCCTTTGACCCAGATGGGTGGCCACAAAAACCTAAGGAGAGTGCCTAGGAGTTTGACATGCAGGACTTACCAGCCAAAAATCAAATTCAGAATACACAAGTATAAAGTAAATTGACCATTTTTCCCAGATGTTTGACCAGCAAGGAAAAACATTAAATGGTCTTCCAGGATATTAGACATATGTATGAACCCATATGCTTTGCTTGGCTGGTTTAAGATATTTAGAAATTTGTTCTCTGTTACCCAAAGAAAAGAAATTAGAGAGGAAGATGTAATGGCTTGCTGTCTTTTTTTTTTTTTTAATTGCTCTGAAAGACTAAGCTATAAACTGTTCACAGAGCAGTCACACTAGAAGATTTCATTATGTGTTTGCTTACTTTTTAGGTTTACCACTTATTAAATAAAAAGCCAAACATACTCTCATTAACTTAAGGAAACAAATGAAGGGAAAGTATATGAACCTTTTCAGGCTTTTGAATGGGTAAAGCATTAAGCTCTGGAAGTAATTACCAAGTACATAAACATGTTTGATTTGGCAGAAAGTAAAACGGTTTTAATTTACTGTGGGAACGTGAAATCTATAAAAATTCAAGCTTTGGGTTTGCATCTTACTATGAAGATTATTCTTATACAAAAACTTCCCAGCATTTATCTTTACAGTCCTCACTTTTGAAGAGATCAGAAGCTGCATTACTTTTCTAAGCAGCAAAACTCTGAAAGTTTCTACAGTGTGGGAAGGCACCAGCAGATGTGCAGGTCTCCGAAGTTGAAAGCCTCATGTATTTTCATGCCCCATAGTGCAAACACGCAGTTTCGTATGAACAAAACTCTACTTAGCAGCTTAAACTGTAGACCAGTCATTTTTACCTCATTACAAATGATTATTTGGCTTCATAGTTCACTGTATGTTACAAAACAACATTTACGCACATTTGGTTTTGGGTTACTTTTTCCAGAATCCAGCAATTAAATAAAAGTAGCATTTTGAGAGGAGAAACACGCCATGAATTTGCTTCTCTTTTAATTTAAAAAAAACCTTTTAAATAAACAGCGGTTGCGATCATGAATTTGAAGCAGATGCTAAAACAATTAGGCTTAGGAGCCTGCAGTTCATACTCCTGAGACCAAATGGTGAATCTCACTTAAGGCCAGGTTCTTCTGTGTGGAAAACTAGATTTATACACATGTACTTAATAGATGCCTTGCCATGACTAATCTCATGTAGGGAGGCAGCTGTCTGCATGGGCTCTGTCTGTCATTTTTCACCCCTTAAAATAAAGATCAAAGGTAGGGATACTTTTACCGCAGTGGCAAGTGGCAAAGGTTCAGGATATCCTAATCACATCTTCAGGCAAAACCATGCCCAGGGCTCCTGAGAAAGAGGAACATCCAAACCTGTCCCTGTTTCATTTGAGGAGGTACCCCCTGAAATGGAAACATCCCCTCACCTCTCCCAGTATTTACCAAACCACCCCACTGGAGGATGCAGCCTTTCTGATCTCAGCAGGCATCAGCGACAGCCTCAGGTCATGTTCAGAAATGAGCACCCAGCGCTCCAAAGGCCTTTGGTAAATATTGGGGAAAAAGTCAATCTGAGTGGGAAAAGCCTGTGGGAGAGCTCCAACACCCCCTGCTACTAGGAGGCCTGAGGCCACTCAAGACTTCTGCATTTCTGAAGGAAAAAGTCACATGCAACAGCGGAGGCGATGCCCTGGCTGGCTGATGGAGACGTATCAGGCTCAGCATGCCTCTGGGAGAAACCAGTTTCAAAGTCAAGCAACTAGGTGTAATTCAGCCAAGCACAGCTTGCTGCTTTTTTCGTGGAGGGGCTGTGGCTGTGCAAGTACTGCGGTAAAAACTAATATTTAACCCTTGCCGGGAAAAATAGCACGTAGGTTGAAGTTGTTGCAGGGACCCTGATGTACCCTGAAGCTCTTTTTGCATCTTTCACGAACTTGTCCTCGCTTCCTACATTTGAAAAACAAACAAACAAAAAAGCACCTCAGAACAAAAAGCCTCCAGAAGAAATTAAATTAATCCAGGAGGTCTGTAAATGCCTTTTGCTCGCTAGGGCTCAGCTCCCTTGAAATCAGTCACAACCTTTGTCCCTCTCGCGCTCCCTTTCACTGTTTCTCTCCCCTGATGGGAGGAGAGGCACGTGGCACTCTCCTCCACCCCTCCAGAAGACCACCGTTCCCTTCAGCAGGGATTTGCACCCACATGTGTAGGACAGATATTCTCCTAGGCGAGCAAGATCAAAGTTCAGCTTTATTCTGACAAGGAAATAAAAAAAAAAGGGGGAGGGGAGTATATACTTTACATGGAACATTTTGTTTCTTCTAAATAATACTTTCTGAAATCAAATAATTTCCAGTTAGAAAAAAATAAAATAGTTTTGCTGCAAAGAAGACAGGACATCGCCAGAATTTTTCCCCTCCTTTTCTTCTGAGAAAACACCTTTCAGAAAGTGAGGCCATTTTTCTAGTCTCATGTCTAAAAAGGTGCTGTGTGCTGATGGAGTACTGCGCTGTTAGAGCGCCTTTGACAGGATGCACCATGGCACTCTTTCTACAGCTATGAGTGACTGTAGCAGTTGTACCAGGATAAAAACACATGTCTATATATTAAATACACACACACAAATGCAGCAAGAAACAAGCAGTTCCTTCACTTTTTGAAGATTCATCTTGCCCAGAAGCGTAAAGCTTGACTTGTGTGCAGCAGCGTAGCAATTCTTTAATACAAGAGATGGATGCAGCCCAAACCACAAAAAGTCCCTTTTATATGTTAGGAGTGTTGCTAATTGAAACAATTTGCCATGCTTCATTTACGTTGCTGAAACAACATGCCAGAAGTTTCTAAGTCTCTGTAAAAGGACTATCCCTTCCTCCAGGCTGGATCAGTTTTCCACACCAGAATTCCTCAGTTTCAAAGAAAATTAGGTAACCCATGCTTATGTAATTGCTGGGAAGCTGTAATTTATCAAAACCAAACCAATCACTAAGTTGGATATAGAAAGCCATTTATACTAAAGGAATGAATCCCATAAATTTTTTTTTTCAGTTTCTAGCTTCAAAGTTCTTGGGGAAACAGATTTGCTCCATCTTTGTGTACACTGCAGCCCACAATTAAATGCTGGCTGGTGAAGATGTGCATGTGGATGAGGGTTATTCAGCATTTTGCTTCCTCCCTGCCCCCCCACAACATTCACATACTTAAATTTATTCTCTCACTCTTACAGGTATCCTAGGATAGTTTCTTCAGAGTAGCATAATTTTTTTTTTCCCTCCTAAGGTCAAGGAGTTGAAGTCTTAATATTAGTCTGGTGTCAACAACAACAAAACCAACTTTTTCATTTCTTACTGGTGCTCTACAAATTTTGCTCTAATCCAAAGAGTAGTAACTTGGCTCTCGATTTATCTGGAAATTGCACTAGACTATTCACATACATGCTTAAAAATAAAGCAATTACTGAGTGTTTTGATAGATTGAGATTGTCCAAACCTCACAGATTCAAGTCCAAGCAGCAAGAAGTAGTATCTTTTCAGCTTTGCTGCTTTGGGCAACAAAACCCTCTGCTTCTCCTTGCTCTTCAAAAGCAAATAACATTCTGGCGAGGAGTTTCTGAACTGCTGCCCTCCTATGGACCCCCACCTTTCAATTAATGGTTAACCAGACTTAGAAATTTTCATTTCTAGATAAAGACCACTGCACAGGAACTACTCCAGGATGGGACAATCTCAGTGAAGATCCAAATGATAAGTACTTCCATTTACATTCATATTAAGTGGCAATTTTGGAGAGGGCTTAGGGACTGGCCAATCCTTGCTGAGTTTCCTATGCCTTCCAAGAGTAGATCTGACTAATTTAGCCTAGGATCCATTCCCAGCAATTACTGTGATCCTCAATAGTGAGGATTTCAAACATAATTTTCTATGTGCATTAAACTTGCCTCAAAATAAATAAAAAAATAAACCAAGAAAGCAGTCAGTATGTACTGATTCCATGCACTTTAATTTAGAACAAAAAAGGGCTTTGCACATCATCATAAGGGTCTCTTCTGGGCTGAAGGACTAGTCATAAAATGTACTTTTATGCTATTATGCCTGAAAATAAATTAATTTGGAATTCAATTGTATGTGTCAGTTGGGCGTGAATAAACTGCAAGCATCACGACCCTACTGAGAAGCCACTGAACCATTTATTTTTATATTGAAAGCTTCAAGTATTTTACAACCCTTCTCTCCAACGATCTAAACACGTGCCTTTAAAAAGAGCAATTGATAGCATATCACTGGCTATGTGAGAAAAAGGACACGCACAGTCAGCAGTATATTGCCCCAGCAAACTAGGTTCTCTAGAAACCCATTTCTGTCGTCTAGGGTGATGGTATAGCTACTGACAGTCAGACATCAAAATACTCGAGGCCAAGTTTACACATACACACACACACAAGAAAGACATATGCTAGTTACTCCAGCTGGTAGCATCGTTATATTTTATTTATTTTTTAAAAAAAATTAAGTCACCACTTTCTCTTAATGAAAAGCAAACTGGAATTTGTGCCTGAACTCTTACTCTAAACATACCAAAGTAAGCACAGTGAAAGTCAACCTTAGACTGGAAACA
Organism: Balaeniceps rex; assembly: GCA_013401315.1. NCBI lineage: Eukaryota > Metazoa > Chordata > Aves > Pelecaniformes > Balaenicipitidae > Balaeniceps > Balaeniceps rex. The sequence goes on along the minus strand of VYZW01027955.1, from coordinate 144,247 downwards.
ACTGGAAACTAAGATTTATATTGCCATACCAAAAGCTGAGTTAAAATAGAAAAATAAAAATAACAGGCAACAAGCGTCATATTCTTCCTTCAAAGATCAAGAGGTTGTGAACAAAAGCCCGACCTCCGTTACATTTTCTTCAGTTGGTTAGAAAGAACATGAACTAAAAAGTTTCATCTAAGCAACTGCAGAAACCAGCCTTGAATTTCTCTTACAGACTTCTCATTCCTTTTCAATAAAAGAGAAGTGAGAAACATTGACCAGATGAATGCATAACTGGACTACTCTGATAAAAATGTATTGTGGCAATTCAGTTACCTGAGAAAAACAGGTATCAGTATTGCATAAATCTTTTTAAGCTCTCAAATGACATTAAAATGACCCAGTACACTTTGAAACATGTGATGCCAATGAGTACTAGCCAGAGGTCTAGGAATACACATTTCTATATTAAAAGTGATAAACATAAGCAGGAAAATACCTGAAACAATTAAAAGGCATTTTTAGACAACACATGTTTTACTATATGCTACAGAAAACTGAGTCAGATACGACATTATACTGAATCTTATAGTGGTCCAAGTGGTGTAATGGCATATAGTGTTAAATACACACACTTGACCGTATAAATAAGTCACTCTGCAATGCCAGCATAGTTAACACAGGAAGAAATCCACCTTTTTTTTTTAATGTAAACAGTAAGGTTTCTAGTAAAGACATTTTCATTTTAGACATTATTGTATGTTTAACATTATTGCATGCAACACTGTCTAAAAGTTTTATGGCACCTCTGTATCCTTAGGCAAGAAACAGTCACGATAAGACATTTGGAGAGAAATTCTCAAGTCGTCAGGTCTAGTGCTGCATGCAAAATTGCAAACATCCTCAGTAACTGCACACCTGGACAAGCCAGATGTTTGTATATAAAAGGCAACTTTATTCATATACCCGTAGTCCTCTGCATGGATCTGACCCTCAAGTTTTAAAAGGCACAGAAACTGGGGGGCACACCAACTACAGTACTTGAAAATGAGACCTATTATTTACCTGATTTCAAGAGGTGGCTTTCAAAGGCAGCTAGATGACTGAAGTAAAAGTCCTGCTAGAAATCAAGAGCTGTCCCCACCATCATTTCAACATGGTTGTTAAATTGAGATTGATGAAAAAAAAAAAAAAAAAAATC
>VYZW01027955.1:116726-142895 GCA_013401315.1 Balaeniceps rex | reverse complement strand
AAAAAAAAGGTGTCCCCCCCCATTATTTAAAATTTTTTGTAAATTTGAATTTGAAAAAAAAAAAAAAAAAAAAGAAATCTAGGCTTTCCTTATGGTTTCACTCTCATACTTTGCATTTCAGAGAAACCACCTGCTGGAAATAATCTGTTTTCTTTACTCCTTTTTTTGATCCTTATTAAATAACCAAGCATCTCTAACATGTGAAATTAAATGCATTACTAAACAGCTGGATGACCACATCATTATTTCTTCACTGAATCCTTACTCTCACTTGAGCCAAAAGCTCAAGGTATTAGTAAAGTGTGAATGCTACAGGCATCCGAACAGAAGTGCAAATTGTTTTAGGCTTTTGAAACTGTTTTTGTAAAAAAGCAAAGAAAATACAGTCTTTGGTGTAGGCTCACACAGTGCTATCCAAGTATTATAACATCAGTTGGAAATCAGAGAAAACCCGTAACCACTTCCAAACTAGAAGAGCCCAAGCTCAAGCGTTCACCCTGATTTACACACACAGAGCTCTTCCAGATGGCATACATGGTCTTTCACTACACTTTATGTAGCTACCAGTATGCTAAATACGATGAACTTTCAAGCAGCAAGTGGTGGAAATGACAGTTTCCCCTCCTTTGCTCAGACATTAGCAGATTGCTTAGACATCTGTGCAACCTGGAGCTGCCTTCAGAAGGTGATGTAGCCTACGCGTTCAAGGAGTCACCAACCAACACTCAGGAACAAATGACTTGTGAGAGAGGAGGACATTCTGGACAAAATACTCTCCCCACGCTACTTAAGCTGGCAGTTAGGAATTCGTTTTCCTTATGTCTTTATAATAAAAAGCAGGAGCATACCTTTGCCACCTGTTTCACAACCAGAAGTGCATGCAGTCCTGGAGTGTCTCGACTGTTTTTGAGTTTGCTAGATGTTCACTCTAAAACTGAAAGCTATCAACAGCTGAAGTTTAAAAAAAACCAAAACAAACCAAAAACACACACACAAAACAAAACAACATCAAAACACATTTAAAAATAACACTCCTCTTCAGTTTTTTTCCCCATAGACCCTTGTCCTTACAGGTCACCTGTATTTCCACAGGAAAATGCTGTACCTGGCATAAAATTACTCCACTAAACCATCCTGTTCCTTATTTTCCAGCAAGGACATGCTCGTATCTCCATTATTCTTTTCATTTGTATCTCCATTGTCCTCCAATTGCCCTGACTTCTGATGAGCAAATGTGTAAGTGTCATGGTCTGTGTCCGTCAGAGGTGGAGGTTCCTCAGTGTTAGGAGAGTGTTTAATCTCTTTTCTGAAGGAGAGTGGAGGTGGAGAAGGTGGCATGCTACCAATGGGTCCATCAAAAGGCCTGTACACATCAACTTCTGGAGCGACTGAGCCATTGGATTCCTTCAGCAAGTGCCCATAGACCATAGCATCATCAATAACTGCATAGACATGAGACTCATTGTTTTTCCTCCCTTTTGCGAATAAGCCTTGTTTTCCAGGCACCACGGTATTCACATTATCATTGTAAACTCCCACCATGGGATTCTGGCTTTTCTTCTTCCTGTGACAGAGTTGAAATTGTTAACAGGTCAGAAACAGCACACGGCTGGTGCACTTGAACTCAATAATGGCAGCTTCTCTACCCATCCCAGATATCCAGGGTCAGGCCTGGATATCAGTCCAGCCTACCTGGATTGAAGGCTTTACTTGCAATCTCAGGAAAAATAACTCTTGAGTCTAGACATGCTTTTTTGGCAGAGCAGAAAATAACTTCACACTATTTGGTTACCTACTGCTGTTCTGCTGACCCTGAAGTTTGCAAGATTAACTCCAAGAGCCTCCCAAGTATGGGGGTCCCAGCTGTGCAGTGTACTGAGTCTCCCAACATCCACAGACACTAATAGGACCTAGAGGCTGTCAGATCCTCACAAAATAAGGCTGAGCATTGCTGAGGACCAGTAAGATAGTGGGTCCTCTATGAAAGTTGAATGAACTTTTCTTGATTGCACTTTCTGGAGTGACTGTCCCCGAGGTAGGAAGACCAAAGGCTGAACTGAAGATTTTTAAGCCTGTATTTGTAAAGTCTTTCACGTGTGGCAGAGAAGTGTGCTCATAACTGCTCTAGTCATCATATTGCACAAATTCATTCCAGCTCTACAGCTTCAGGACCCAATCACCCTGCCAGCACTGAGCATACATGTATCAGAAACCCCAAGCTATCGATGACTTCAGACTCTGCCTGCACGAGTAAGGCTATGCATGCTTGCTTTGCACAACCTAGTTCTCTCCCCAGGGGCTCACCTCATAGAAAAATGCTCCAACTTGATGTGCAAACTCCAGAAGAAGTTGCTGGAGGTTGTGTAGATGAAAGATAGCTCTTAGTGTATCTGAGTGAGTTTACAGCTTGTCTGAACAAAGCCTTGTCTAGAGCCACAGGCACAGCAGTCACATTCATTGCGATTTCATTTCACCGGAATTGCTGATGAAGTCCAACCGATACCTTACTTCCAGCACAGCCAGAAGCCTGTGCTAAGTAAGGCCAAGGTAGGCAATGCACTGGGGGTGGAAGTAATGCGACTCAAGGAATGGTGCTCTACTCTTAAAGTCAATCAAATTAGAGTAAAGCAGCATTCTTGCAGGCACACTACTTCGACCGCTGGCGTGTTGCCTACCTCGTGCTTCAGACCCTTGTTCAAGGGATCTATACCAACACGCGAAACAGAGGCCCCAGCAGCTCTCCTGAAATGCCTTCTTGAACTGCTGTTAGATGTGCCAAATTATGAACTTACTTCTTCTTAACACAGCACACGATGAGCCCAATAGCCACGAGAACTCCAGTGCCAGCCACCACAGCAAGTATCACTCCTAGGTCTGCAAACAGACAAGGCAGAAGGACACTGAGTGAGAGAGAGAAAACATTCAGCTTTCTCCCAAAAGCCAGCTGGGTTTGAACCTTCTCAAGAGTTTCTAAGCGTACCAGCTGCCTGCAGAGCAGGACTTTCCAAGCCGTGCTCACCACGGGGCAACACAAGCCATTTCCAACAGGTTGGAGGCCAAGCAACGACAAACTCCTGCTGCTAGCAGCAGAGCACAGCCAAAAAACCCAACCAACCCACCACCCCACCTCCAAGAATTCGATACAGCTCACGGGCTGCTGAACTTACCTGCAACTTCTCATGTGCCTCTGGCTGAATAGGCAGGGAAAAGAAGAAAGTGCAGAGAGAGACAGAGAGGGATTCAACAAAGGAAACAGTGACATTTCACCAACTTCCCCTCAATACAACTCTTTCCTCTGAAATAGACAAATTGTGTTGACCTGGGGTTTTCTAAGAGTCATAAAATTGATCAGGAAAGTCCATGTGCGAGCAAAGAAAAATGCTGCATGTTTTAAAAGAAATATACATTACAAAAACAAAAATAGAGGAAAAAATTAGAAATTAATTCGATACTGTTTCAGTTCTAGCCTGTAGCCAATACTTCTACAGACAGCAGTCTCCCACAGATGAAGAGGAAGTGCAAATGTGAAGCAAATTTACACAAGCAAAGCCTACCCTAAAAATGCCTTTTTTTTAAAATGATTTATGTTTCAGGGAGATGAAAGACACCAATCATGCAGATTTTGCTGTTAGTAGTCAACACACTCTCCACTAAATGGTCAGCCCTGCCGCAGGGGTGATTTTGTTGCTCACGTGAACACTGAGACTAATCGAACTGCTAACATGAAGTAAAGACTACTTAGATGAATACGTTTGCCTAATCAAATCCCAAGTTGTTTACCAGGTCTGTGACCTTGGGAGGCAAAAAACATTACTTGATCTTCTTATACTTTCTGGCTGTGATCTCCAATTTAAAAAGCTAAATTAAATAAAGAAAATAAAATCCAGTCTTACTCCCCCCGAGCCCTGCAATCCTGTCTCATTAAAAAAAGAAAACAAACCAAAACCAACCACATTAAAACCCCTCCTTCCTCCCCAGCCTCTAGAAGTACCCAGCTGTAACTCTCAGAGGTTTTTGAGGGACAGGTATTTCCAAAGGCAGGGATCTCATAAAACCCACACCCAAGGTGGACCAGCATCCATTACTGTTCCCCCAAGGGAAAGCAAGGAAACAAGCAGAAAGCAAACCACCACAACCTTACAGGACTCACCTATCTGCCTGTCAGCAAGAGTCACCTGGAACTGCAAGGTCAGCTGCGTCTTATCCACGGGTTTACAGTTGGAAATGTTTACCCAGAAGTTGTGATACATATTTTGGGGCTTGGGCAGAAGCTCATCCTCACGGCGCACAGTTTCCTCTGCCCCCAGTGTCTCTTCCTTTATGTTGACGTAAGCACGTCCTGTGTCGCAAATGATGCCCATGCGGTCCTTGGAGAACCCTAGGTGGGCAACTCGCTTGCTGGGCACAACAACATACCAGGATATGGAGACATAAGGAGGTAGACCATATGGCCAGTTGGGAGTCTGCAAGTAAACTTTAGCTTTTGGATCTGGACTCACAGTGAAAGTGCACTCATCTGTAGTAAAGGAAAGGAATACAGGAATGAAAACTTAGTTTTGATACTTACTTTCTTTTAAAGCTTTCTCTTTCAGCACATAAAATTATCTGGTCTTTCTTCTCCATAACAAAAAAAAGTGTCACTTATACCTGTGACCAGCAAATTTATACAGTCACCTGCATCTCAGTACCAGCAATACAACTCACCTATCATCCCTTCCACATTAGTAATTACCACAATTAGCACAGATACATCTGCAGAATTTCCCACAACCAAATATCTACCACCTGGAGTACAAAGTTCCTTCCTTCTTCCAGGAATAAACCACCTCACTGATTCACATAAAGACTGATCCAAGCAATGGCTCCAGGACTAGACTGGAAAGAAGTGAACTCTCATTTCTATTTATTCATTTGTGCTCTAACAAGCGTATCGAGAGATCCAACACTGTACAACAAAGTAGTACAAACCACTACCTTACCTTTAATATGTGGCACAAAAGACATTTTCAGATCCTGACTGTTAGACTCATTGGGGAATCCTTTACCAAATGTTTTTAAGGATATGGTGATATTATTCCTCATCTGAATCTTTTCAATGGATCCACCAGGACAGAATATACCAACATTCAACTCTGTCTCTGGGGTGGCACTAACAATGCTGTAACTGTAGCTTGTGTTGCACCGCTGCTCTGGGACATGTTGCTGAAGTTTCAAGGATGGAGATGTAATTTCTACGTTGATCAGATCAGGAGCCAAGACCTTCCAAATAAACTTATGCAGTCGAATCGGCAATTGGGTAATAGCCTTGGGCACCGAAAGGGAATAGATCTTCCTCTGACACCACCGAAGATCAACACAGCCTGCAATCACAAAAACAAGTCCCAAGGGTTGTATTTTTCTTGCAGAGGAAATGTCTAGGCAAAGCAATTTTTCTTGTGTACCAGAGTGCACATACCCAGAGTACTGTCAGTTTTGTGTTACAGACCCAGATAAGCATTTACAGGAGAAAATATCCTCTCTTAGTAACCTTTACCCAAACATGTATAATTTGTGGTTAAAGAGCTTTCCTTAAAAGGGTGCAGGACACCAATAAACCAACAGATACAAACATATTCAAAATTCCTCACTCAAGATATTACTTTTGCTATTTCACTGGCTGACTGGGCCACAGTTGCACACTAGCCAAGGTCCAGACACATACTTTAGAACTCTTTCTCTACTGGTCGTTGAAAGCATTTGGGAAAATGCTACACCAAGTGGACAGGCAAGCAGCACAAGATGCATTCCTGGCGGCCACCTTGGTCCCGCATTTTCGTGGGCAGATTTATGGCTCTCCTGTTTCCTTATTTTACAGTTTTCAGCAAGAAGATTCTTAGATGCCTTCTGTCCTTTCCCTTCTAGGAATAGCTACGCAGTTTCTATTTTTAAAGGTAGAATGACATAGCGAACAACAAGGTCATCTCCAGATTCATTGTACCCATCTCCCAGCTGGCCAATGCCTGGTTTCTAACCTCACTCTATTTAAGGCCCAAGCGCGAGAAAAGGTTTGGCTGACCACTGGGGAAAAGCACATCATACTTATGCCTTTTTCAGCTGTGATCCTCAGACGGGACAAGTCCTTGCACAGAAAGGAGATCTTGTAGACAGTGCCAGACACTAAAGTCAAGACGCGGTTGCAGGTGCGAGGATCCTTACAGATCAGGCATATCGGTTCAGATGGGGATGGGATGCGGTTGGGCCACCCTTCAAAGTGTATCGTTGCAGTCATATTCCATTCCTTGCTCAGGTCGACCAAATGGGTGACATCTGCAACGGAAAACACCCCAGAGCAATTACTGGCAAGAAGCGTGGTGTGAAGCAGAACTTCCTCCGTCTCTTCTCACCCCATTAGGCGAGCAGCTGTTACAGCTATTTCTATGTTAGCTAAGAAAACGTTATTTACTTCTTTCCATCAATGTAATACAAACTCAGGCAGTATCGTATCGCTCTCTTAATTTAGAAGTTTGAGCCTTTCCACACACAAAACCCATTTCTCCACCACTTTCCAGCTATAACAGGGTAACACATATGGTAGCCTCTTTTGAACAGGTTAGGCTATAATGTAAGGAGCTCAGCCAACTATGTTAGATCTATTTTCCCTAAGAGGTTTCTTGTATTTCTTTTAAAGTCAGCTCTACTGATCACACAACAGTTGATCAGAAAAAGGCTCTCCGTTCTCAAATTTTGCATTTATTGTGAGATTGCCATCTCAGCTAACTTTCTGTTAGCTTAGGTTTTTCAGAGCCAAGCTGAAGAAAATTGTCCAAAGTCAGTAATTAAGCACATCTGGTTGCCTGGAGTCAGTTAAAGATTAAGCTAATTTAAATGCAAGTACCAATATGGTTCAAAAGAGAAAAAACTGCCAAGTACCGTACTTCAGCAGAAGTGCTGGCAGTCATCATGAAGGTCACTAGAGCCTTCAAAGACGCTTCCTAAAAGCCTCTTCTGTTTGGCAGTTAAAAGCATACAGAGATGCCACAAATTATCAAAGTCTGTCACCATGCCAGTGGGAAGGCTGAGGACCAAGCCTTGCTAGACTGCTTGGTTTCCTTCAACGGCATGACTGAACTTCCACACTGCCCTTCCACTTAATTGCTTAAAATCATTCTTCCAGAAACATTTTCTGACTAGCTGTAAAAAGCAAACCTGAGAGCTGGCAGAGTTAACCCTGAAAAGTAAAGAGCACCTTCCTCTTCCTCAACACTAGCCACCACTTCTCTTGCAGTCCACCCCTTTCCCCATACCCCACCGCACACCGGCTGCTGCAGGAAGCCTTGTAACACCCTCCGAGCTTGCTGGACCTGAGGTGCCCAGGCACACACAGTGACCATCATCCCTGGCAGCCTCTCTCAAATAGCGAGATTCAGCTCAAAGATCAGCTTAAGAAGGCATGTACCGAAGCCAAAACTGCTTAACATTTTCACTAGTGGGACAGAGTGCACCCTCAGCAAGTTTGCAAGAGTGGGGCTGGAAAGCAGCTTTGCAGAGAGACCTGGGGGTCCTGGTGGACACCGAGTGGAATGTGAGTCAGCAATGTGCCGCTGAGGCAAAGGTGGCCAACAGCCTCCTAGGCTATGCTAGAAAGCACTGACAGCAGGTTGAGCAAGGTGAGTCTCCCCCTCTGCTAAAGCACTGGAGAGACATTTGTAGTGCTGGGTCAAGTTCCGGGCTCCCCAGTACAAAAGATGTGGATGTACTGGAGTAAGGCGAAAAAGCCACAAAGATGCTTAAGGAACTGGAGCATCTCTCACAGAAGAAGAGACCGAGAGAGAGACTGTTCAGCTGAAGAAGGTGGCTCAGGGGGATTTGTGCGCATGTGTGTAAATGATATGGTGCCAGAGTCTTCTCAGTGGTGCCCAGTGACAGGGCAAGAGGCACACATTGAAATACAGGAAATTCTGCTTAAACATAAAAAAAAAAAAATACACAAGGGTGGAGAAACACTGGAACGGGTTACCCAGAGAAGTTGTCAAGTCTTTGGAGATACTCAAACCCCAACTGGACACAGTCCTAGGCAACCTGTTCTGTCTCACCCTGCTTGAGCAGAGGGTTGGAACTAGATGATCTCCAGAGGTCCCTGCCAACCTCAGCCATTCTGCTAGTTTGTGATATGCTAGATGACTTGCTACAGCAAGTCAGAACAACAGGGGTAAGCAGGGATGACAAACACCTTCTCCCACGTAAGCTGCAGTTGCAACGGCAGTTGCAAATACTCGGAACATCTGGAAGGGGGAGAGAAAAGGAAAGAGGAAAAAAAAATTGAAGATTATGGCTGTATCTTAGTTCACAAAGATTAACTATCATGTGCAAAGATAGATATCAGATGCACAGAGCATCCTTATGCTGTTAACAAGGCACGTGTCTCTGATGTCGAAGAAAGCAACCTGATCTAGTGGAAGGGATCACTGCCCATGCCAGGGGGGTTGGAAATAGATGACATTTAAGGTCCCTTCCAACCCAAACCATTCTGTGATACTATGATTCTATAAAGGGCAGATTAAAAAAAAAAAATATATATATACACACACACTATTATTACTCTTATTTTTCTGGTTTTAGCTATGGATCTCAAAGACAAAAAAGACATTTTATTCACAAAAGGTGAATAAAATAGCTTTCTCCTGTGTGGGAAATCAGACACACAAAAAGGCAAGAGGTCAGGCAGAAATCTCCAAGCACAGAATCTACAATTTCTACCACAAGGTTACTCATTCTTCAGAGGTTCGGGGTTTTTGCGGCAGCTAAACAGAGAGAGGGTTAGATCAAGAAATTATTTTGATTGGAAAGAGTTACATTCTCCTTTTATTTAATGACAAGCACCATAGACAGCTGTGGAATACCCAAATATTTGGGAAACTCTGAGAATATGCAGATACCAATGCATGTTTAATAAGAGCCATGTTTAACTTATGCACTGCAGATGGCATTTTTTGTTCTTTTTTTTTAAATAAAAGTTTCAATACTGTCTTGAGGGCTGAATTTGAATCTTTGATGGAACTTATATAACTACAAAATCACTCATGAAATCCTATAAAATCCCTAGAGAAACTACTGTTGTCTCTGAAATCCAAGTGGTTTATTACTTGCATTTCATTCAATAAATTACAACCTGTTTTTTTATTTTTTAGGTGATTATCGTCTTGTCTACTGGCCATAAACATATTAAAATTCTTCTTTGCTTTCCAAAGTAGAAGGGAGATAAAGCTGATTAACTCTACACAATGTTTTCACTCTGTCTGGCTTCCAAGGTGCAACACACAATAAATGTAAGCAAACATGATTTGGTTAACAACCATTTCGGGAGGATTTGCTGTTCACGAATGGAGCCAGACTAGACAAAGAGCTGAGGATTACAGTGGTGAGATGCTACAGACCCTTTCTGGATATGCAACTTCAAGGAACAGACAATTCAAACTTCATTCCCTCTAAAATTACTTAGAAAGCCTCTAAGTAGATCCTGCTGCAGTGGTAGTCCAGAGTGTGGACTTCCCTCCACCTGCTCCTCTGCAGTGAGGGCACCTTGACTATTAACCTCCACCATGAACTGAGGTCAGAGCTAAGAAGCCAGAGGATAAATGACTTATTTCATAGCTCATTAGCTAGCCAGGCCTTTTATTTCTGTTTTTAGATAGATGCTGTGGTATTACACGTCGTTGTGTTAAGCCTGTCTGAATTTGGGGCAAGAAAACAGGAAAAACAAAATTTTTCTTAGTGTAGCAACAAACAGCAAGAAACCTAAAGAACATCCAAATGTGTAGGGGATATTATCATTGGAGTATCTTATTTACACCTTCCACGTCTAGTGTGACTTCTTCACACTAGAAGATGCTCAGGCTTCCCTAGGAAGCAAAATAAAACGCAGAGGAAGGAAGAAAGGAAGGAAAGAAATGCATATATTGATGCCATTAGTAGTATGAAGACAATTTTACATCTCCAACTTCGTCAGTTCACTTCACCAGATCCTCACCAGCCATGACAGCAGGTTTCACCTGGCTAAGCACGACTGCTTACGTACAGAGCAGAAACCTGGGCTCACATTTTAAGAATTATCTTTAAAATGTTGATTCTTACAGCTGAAAATAAAACTGTCCAAATAAGCCTGAACTTGACTTCTGTAGTGGAGAACAGGCAGCAACACGTGAGCCCAGACAATTCTGATCAAGCAGTTATGGTCCTTGCCCAGTAGCTGGATCAGGCCCCAGAGGGAACGCAGACGCAAGGAAAAGCTAGCTTTTTTTTATACAACATGCAAGACCCGATACCGCAGGTGTTAAAGGCATTTTTCAATTACATGATGCGGGTGCTGGAAAAGGAAAGGAATCTCCGTTTACAAGCTACAGCGTAAAATCTACAAGGAGCTTTATACTCCATCACAAATTGCAAATTTTAGCATTGCCGTCTGCCTTGCTGTAACAACGGCCAGTGGTACCCAGGGTGGTAAAACAGGCCTCAGCGTAGCTTGGCAACCCACCTCCTTAAACTCAAGGAGAGGCCAAAGTTCAAGAAAAAGAACAAAACCACCCAGTATTTCTCTTCCTTGTGGTGCTAAGCCCAGGCACCTGTAAGCAAAAGCGATGGAAGGGGCAGGCAGGTACTTACTCTCATTGAGCTGTGGGTGCTGAACGATGACTTGGAAGAGCAAGCGGAGGATGCCTGGGTTCTGGGCATCCTGATCACAGCCCTGCAGGGACAGGTTGAAACTGCCAGCGATATTGGCAGGCTGGCTGTCGCTCAGCTTGAACACCTCTGGGTTGCTGAGGGAGCCGGGGAGGTAGTACTCCACCCTCTCCTCTTTCCTTTCGCAGTTGGAGAGGCTGTAGTTGTGGAAAAACACGCTTGCTCTCATGTTGGAAGGAATCACAAACTGCCATGTCATGAGCTCATCTTCTGGAAAGCCCAGGGGGTAGTTTGGGGACATCAGGGTGATTGAAGACTCCCCGTTCAAAATGGATTCAATAATGCATAACCCTAAAACATGGGGGAAAGAAACATACAAAACAAGTTGCAATTAAAGACGACACACTGGCATACGTAGCACCCCAGCAGCAGAGCATTTTTATTTTGACAGTGAGATCATCCACTTCAGCTACAGGTTAGGTTATTACAAAACCCTCAGACTAAAACATGTATTTGAGTTGATGCTTTTGTCTTCAATTACAGAAAAGGTAAGGGATATATTAATGCTGTATTTTCAGTTTAGTGGGTTTACCTTTTACCTTTCAAACACATGGACAGAGAGGCCTTTATTTTTTGGAAAGGAAATATCCTAGTTCCTACATCTGGTCCTGGCTTTACAAGAACAAACACGCAACCTGACAACTGCTTCTGCTTCATTGGGTTGCGGGAAACAAAAGATGTGAGCTTTTATACCAGCACGGAGCAATCCGTCCAAAAACCTCCCAGATCTAACAAGAGCACACCGGCAAAGAGCCTCATATACGCATGATAAGACACGAATGCAAACCATGGACACCATGTAAGACACTTCATGCTTGGATGACTCTTGGCAGCATGAAGTTGGGTACACAGAGATTACGGTCCTGCTCCAGGACTCCAGCAACGACGTGCAACTATGAGGAGTACCAGGAGTTACAAAAACTCATGTTCTAGAAGCTTGAACCTGGATCAGGTCCCTTCTATAACTCATGGCAACAACTGCAGAATCGAAGTAAAGAACAAGAACATCTCCCAAAGAGGGTTTGCCATGAGATCACAAGGTAACCCACTGATTGCTATATAATATTCCAGGTATTTTAAGAAGATTAGTACACAACATTTTATGTTACTGTGCACGTTGAAACAGATAGCTGTATTTAAGCAGCCTCATGTGCCTTCCAGGCACGGCTTCCCCTTTATCCACCTTCCTCTCCTGAAGAGAGGCATTGGTTTGAGACTCCAGCAACTTAAGGAAGGTTTATTTAAAAATAAACAAACCCAACTACACACTGCAACCAGCAAATAACTCTCTTGGCTTATTTTAATTATGCTATCTAGTCTCACCTAGCTGAAAAAATAAATGTACCTGCTCTGTTGTTTTTAAGTTTTAGGAAATTTAAAGCAATTGAAAGCGAGTAATGTGCACCAAAAGCAGCTTCACAACAGTTTTCGTAATTATTAGGCTAACCAATCAAACTAAGATATTTTGACACTAGAAGAGCAACAGCTACCAAACTAAAAACCACACAACAACAGCTTTCAGAAAAGATGAAGTGGAATGGAATTAGGGGTAGCAGCACCAAAACTAGAAGGTTACCCAAAAAGAAAGGTTTGAAGAATTCTGCCGCAATCTGCACGGGGTGATTACAGGAGAGGAAACACTACTCTGTACTTACGTTTTATGGAAGCCCTGTTAGCTATGTTGAAGCCTGAGGTGGTGAGAGGCGAGTCCCACGGGAGGTGCAGAGACACGATAACTCCTCCCAGCAGCTTGACACGAGACACCGAGCCGTTCCTGCAGAAGGTGCCAATGTTGACTGTGGCCTTATCGATACAGCTGTTGATGTTGTAGCTAACGAAATCTGGGCACGTCTCTCCTGGTTCAATCTGTCTCAGCCACGGGGTAGAAAATTTCAGTTCAAGTCCAGCCTTCGTACTCGCCTTCACATCCCAGATGAAAGTCCTGTTAAGGCGAGGTATCCCCGGTGGATAAAGATGAACATCTCCAAAGGGACACAGACCTGACACACAGTCTAAATACAGAGAGAGAATAGCCGTGATACACTATGGAAACCATTCAAGTAAACGAGGAATTCGACACTTTCCACTTCATTGCTATTTTCACAATTTTTAGGTTGCATTTAACTTCTATATGCATTAAAAGACACTTTTATAACACGGTCACATGCTATCTGTAAACAGGACTCCTAGCCCATGGAGTAGACAGGATAAACCTGCTTTAGTCAGGCTGACTAATAGAAGGGATTCACTGTAGCATTCCCGCCTTGTTTGCTGAAGAATTTAGAAGATATTTACTGAACAGGGTAGAGAGCTGAATGAGCAGAAGGGTGAAATTCAACATCAGGAGAGCTAGAAATCATGTATCTAAGAGAACTAATTTTATCACATCTCACTGAGAGAATTCCTGGCAAAACATTAATCTTTAAATTTTCCACTGCTTGCCATGAATTGTATCTTCTTTTCCTTGGTGCCCTGAACAACCTGGGGTCTAGATTTTGCAGAAGTGATGAGTAGAAACAACTGCCACTGCAGGATTCTGGAGACAACCTAGAAAACTTTTCTCTGAAAAATCCAGATTATTGGTATTTCAAGCTGGGCACTAAAAATAAGCATACGTTAATCTATGTCTAGGCTCCAACTTAAAAGAAGAACTATCACAGGTGCGTCTTACAAATAGATCATGAAGTATTGTGAACATTATTATTTGCATGAACCATATGACTAAAACTCCAAAACATGAAGAGAACTATCCTTGCTATCCCCAAAATAGCAAAGATGTTACCAAAGACTGAATGCCCAATGAAGTTTGGGACCTTGTTGAGAAGTAGCACATGTTCATGCCATTAAAGAGTACATTAATAGATAACATTCAAAGCAAATGAAGGTTTAGTTCCAACACTTCCAAATTTTCAGTTTCTTGACTTCAATAACATTCATTAAATATAAGGAAACATGTGCATATCTTCAATGTTTCTGTTGCCCTTATAGACACAATCAAGCTGCTCAATGAAAAATCAGTGCTCAGAGGCTTTGGAAAGGAAATATTCTTTGATGGGCATATAAACTGTGGGAGAAGGGAAGGCAGCAAGGACTTGATGCAACAAACTATTATTTAACTGTTTCCGAAACAGCCAAGTTAACATTAATTCTGCCAGCCATAACACAGACTTCTTTAACTTGCGTAGTTTCACTAATTCAAGGTTATTTATCAGTGTCCAAAGACGACTTCTTACCCAAGATTATAGGGGAACCTTAATACAGTAACAGGAAAAAAAAGTATGTGATTTTACTGGAGGAAGAATACCATTGGGGAAAAAAATTAAAAAACTGTATCTTACCAATATTTTTCTGAATTTCTGTGATGAAATATTTCTCTGGATTACTACAAGTGAAGGTAAAAGTCACATTCTCCCCAGGCTTTATCCTGAGTTCAGACCTGATGAAATTTTTAATGCGAATTTGACAGCTGGTTGAAACACCGGGTCTCAGTTTAATCATAACTGTGATGTTGTCCACCGTACGAAGCGAGATCGTAAAGGAAGCTAAGAAAGAAAAATAAATAGACGTGTTTTGTTACTAGCATGTATGAGTATCACCAGGCTCTCCACACATCCCCACAGATGCCACATTGTCAGAAGGAATATTTGCATCCACATTCTCAAAAGTCTCTGGTCTTGGACCTACAGAAAATGCCTCAGCTCTTCCAGTGCAGCACAGACAATACAGAAATATGCTTTCTGCATGCGCCCAGAGAGAGGTATACATGGAATTTGTGTAGGACCAGTTCTGCTCCAGTTTACCTTCACTGGTGTTATTTATTTCACATATAAAAGGTAGCTCAAGTATTCCTTTCAAATTTCTGTTGTCCAGACTTTGGTTTTCGGTCTGTCATGCCCATCATAGAATCTGCTTAATTTCTGAAGGCACCCATGAAGTTGTGACTCAATTCAGGAAGTTTATTCAGCAGCCAAACAACAAAGCAACCCTCAACTTAAATTGTACACAATGGTAACAGGTTAATCTCTGGATATGCCCCAACAATTACTGCAGACCAGACTAGGTACTCCGGCAATACCAACAGACACTTATACATGTGGTCATGGCCTTCTCCCACCTTCCCCAGCTTTTACAACTCATTCCCTGAAGGTACAGGACATCCATCAACACCCCTCAGCAGCACAGAAGGCATCTGTGGCCTGGGACAGACCATGTGTGCTTGGATACCTCCTCTCCATCCCTGACATGACCATCATAGACTTACGGCTTTTGGTGAATACATAAAAACCTCAGCAATCTTCACAGATTTCAACCCAACCTCAAGCACTACCGAATGCAGGAGCCACTCTCACAGAAAATACTGGAGCCACAGAATTCACAGGCTGTTGAATAATCTTCTCATATTGAATTGGTAGCAATTTATCAACAAATGGACCAAACTTGACTGTCTTCTAAAAACATACACGCAATGTAAGACACAAAGGAGCACTAACTGGACATTCAAGAAGACTAGAAAAGTTATTAGCATCAGTTTGGTACTTAGCAAAGATTGAGCCCAACCCTGGCTGAAGCGAGTAAAGTTTGCATTGAAGTCAACCATATCGCAGCCCCAGGTGAAAATCTGAGGACAGGTCAGTTGGCAAGTTTTCCTGCCACTTGTTTTCACTACTCTCCCTTCCTGATTTCACTGTACAGAAGATACAGTGTCTACAGCACTTGTGCTTTTACTGTTTATGGGGAAAAAAATAATTTATGTATATAAATGTCCTGGTTTCAGCTAGGATAGAGTTAATTTTCTTCCCAGGAGCTGGCATAGTGCTGTGTTTTGGATTTAGTATGAGAATAATGCCGATAACACACTGATGTTTTAGTTGTTGCTAAGCAGTGCTTACACTAGTCAAGGACTTTTTCAGCTTTCCATGCTCTGGCAGGTGCACAAGAAACTGGGAGGGGGCACAGCCAGGACAGCTGATCCAAACTGACCAAAGGGCTCTTCCATACCATGTGATGCCATGCTCAGTATATAAACTGGGGGGAATTGGCTGGGGGGCAGCGATCGCTGCTCGGGGACTGGCTGGGCATCAGTCGGCGGGTGGTGAACAATTGCATTGTGCATCACTTGTTTTGTATATTCTTTTATCATTATTAATATTATTATCATTATTATTTTCTCTCCCTCTGCTGTCCTATTAAACTGCCTTTATCTCAACCCCTGGGTTTTACTTTTTTTTCCCCTGATTCTCTCCCCCATCCCACCGCGGTGGGGGAGGGTGAGCGAGCGGCTGTGTGGTGCTTAGTTGCCAACTGGGGTTAAACCACGACAATAATTTTTAAAAAAAAAAAAAAAAAAAAAAGAGAGAGANTAAAAAAAAAAAAAAAAAAAAAGAGAGAGAGATTTAGAAATAAGGGTACCCCAAGTTCTGTTCAAAAAGGTCTGTTTCTTGAGTGAGACATCACACAGGGCTGCATGACAAAGCTCTGCCCTTACGCCAGGTTGCGAATCCTCTTGCTCATTAACCCCAATAAAGAGAGATTTACCCTAGCAAACCCAGCAGCGCAGCCCCTGCAGCCATTCCCATTGCCAGGCAGCGTGCCAGGAAAGTGTCAGAGAACAGCTGGCTCAGAAATGCACATCTGCAGGGCACCCCAGGCTCTACCCAACTGCTCACCATCCCTTGAGCACCTAAACATCCAGCCTGGCCGATGCCAGCTGCTATCACTGTGGTGGTGGTAGAGAGGCTGGCCAAAGCCCAGAGACCCCAGGGGCTCACCTAGCGAGGGTTGTGGGGATCGGGCCGAGCACACCTTGGGAATCCTTGATCGGCAGAGCCCTCTCGTGGCAGATGAGCACACCAGAGACCCTCAACCAACCTACCCACCCAACTCAAAACTTCAGCCATTGCAGCTGCAGAGAAAAGTGTACAGCGTTAGTGACTCAAGTTCCCACAGAACCCACCTGTCCTATTTTTAAACCTTCCTTTTAAAATCTCCTGATTTTTACAGCAATCTCATGGTTTTGCAGGGCCTGACTTTCATTGCAATGTTTTGCAAAAGCCCTGGGGATCGATCAGTCAGCACGGGCCGTCGTCCTTCGCCGCCACTGGGAACATTGCAGCTCCAGGTTTGCAAACACCAGGCATTAAAGTCTCACTGCTAGGGGGAGTAGGGCAGACGAAGGTACTCAAAAGAGATACCCCATCTTGCTTTTATTTTAGTTTTGTTGGTCTTGAGCCTTTTTTCCAGACTTACCAGCTTTTCTACACAATCTTGAAGTCAAAAGACTTAACAAGCTGTTGAAACTGCCTTACCTATTTGCCATCAGGATCAAAGGCTTTAAATGAACAACCCAAACACCATGAGGCTTGCCAGATTTCTGCACGTACTTGTAACGATGAGTTTACCAACCCTCTATACCATTAGTAAGAGCCTGGTCACTTAGTAACTTTCCTACAGCTTTTAAGTGACGGGACAGCCCTCTGCCCTGAGCATCTACACTGAATTCCCTCGCCTCTTCCAATGGCTGGCACTACTTGACATCTGCGTTTCTGTCTCAAAAATGCTTTCACAGAGGTTTTCAATCATGGTTTTCCTGGGGGTGGGGGGGAAGACGATCATAGACCATACAAACTAGGAACTGCTTTGTGCAATGACCTTCCAAGCACACAGGGGACAATTGCAGGGGCAACGTCCACGGGGTGGGGAAAAGAAAAGAATAAAGCAAAGCCAGCACTTCAGGAGGAAGTAGTTTTCAGAAGAGAAAGTGAAACAACTACTTCCAGCCTAGCCCCAAGCCTTGTTTTCCATACCACTGGACAGTCTTGAGTTTTATGGAGGTTTTTTTATTATTATTTATCATGCTTAGTGCACAAAATATCCTTTGACTCTGATGGCCATCATTTTTCTGATGTTTATGTCATCCAGATATGAAGTGTAATAGCATAATACCAATAATTAATAGCTATGGACAAAAGAGACTTCTCTCTTGCATACGGAATTGTCACACTCATCTACGGTTTATAAGTAATGACTGAAAAGTCTGTTCCTCACTTTCTTGTCGAACAGTTATCACTGTTCCTTTTCCCATCCCTGGGACAGCAGAACCACACAGCCAACCTGGCAGGATGGAGAAAACACACCAGGGCCACTAACAGCCAGCACTTCTGCACCAAATGCTTGGGCACAGCTCTAAGACCATTTTTAGTCATGAGAATTAAGTTTAAGCATAACCTTAAGCACATGACTAGCTTTAAAACAAAACAAATACACGCCCTGAGCTGAAACCAGGGAACAGACATTTTTAAATAAGTGAGTAAATGCTTCCTACAAGGGTCAAAACAAAGCATCGTCTTCCCCAGCCCTTGAAAGACTGGACTTCTGCTCCCTGGGTCTTTTGCCCTCCACCCCCTTTCCAGACTTCACAACCACGTAGTCATTTGATCTCCCTGCAAGAAAGGTGAGGGTTGGGCAACAGCAGGTGAGACGAGGCTCCTGCCTGGGGTGGTGCATGCACACAGCAGCACAGCACACAGGAGAGGCTGACCTTGCTCTCAGCTGCAAGGAAAAGGCATGCAGATACGGACAAAATAAAGCAACGTTGTCTCTAGTTTTCATGAAGCCAGCCTCAAGAAACTCCACAGATAATCATTTTGGTCAAAGAAATAAGAGCACAGTGCTGTTAGTGTTAACAGCAGCTAGAGATCTGCTACCAAATCTCATTTTCGTAGGAAAAATGGAAAAAAGAATCCTGTAGAAAGTATATCCAGTGATCCCAAAGTCACTAAAAATGACTAAATGGCTAAAACCCCCAGACTATAGCCACACACATGCAGCACAATAGAGAGACTACTTAAAATCACCTTTATTGCAGAGCTTTTATAAATATGAGTGAGTCTCTCTGTGACTCACACTGATCCGTCATTGTCTACGATTCCCACTGCATGCCTTTGGATTAGCATTACCAGTAACTGTACATGTTTCTGGTAAAGAAAGAATTTCCACGCCTTGCTAATGCTGCACAGGGATGACACACAGGATATCCAAACCAACAAGAGGAAGCATTGCCAAGCTGGATCTCGTCTCTGTCTATACAACAATGAAATCATTGGGCTGGAAGATGTCAGAGGTGAAGCCTCCAGTCCTGAGCTGGTTCACTGGTTGATGTAGACACCTGATGTCAGTCTAAATTTTTTTCCTCTAAGCAATTACAGTTTTGCAGCCTCCCTTGGTTATTTCTTCAACTGCCCCAATCTCAACCTGCACCTTCCCTGCCACAAACTGGATTTCGCTACTGCTCATCCTTGTTTAAGACTGCTCCCTTCACGACAGTTGTCTCATCACAGCATCCCTTTATCCTCACTAATGCTCCTCTCTGCACAAGTGCACCTTGGCTAGCTTCTTCTCTACAGTATGATTTTTCCAAACCTTTCATCAATTTTATTGCTCAGAGGTCTCCAACTTGAGCTAGAAACAAACTGCGTAGTGTACAACAGGTCAGATTATTCCTCAGAGTTTGGCCTAAATGTATATACTGTGGTTGCACCTGACACTAATCCCCTAGTATCTTTTAATACGTATATATAAATGTCAAAAGGACATTTTTCCTGTACAAGAGGGGGGTGCAGCGTAGAACAGTTGGAGGGACAGAGAGCATGCGTATGTACGTAGAAGGAAGGGACTTGGCAGGACAGCAATTTTTATGGCTACGTACAGTGCCTTGCTAAACAAAGCAGGGGTGAGAACAGGGTCCAACTAGTTTTGGTTAGAGAGCTGCATTTTATTGCACCAATTTTTCCATAAGGATCTATAGATTGTTTCATGACTTCACTGGATGGATTAAAACAATCAAAACCCCAGACAGAGCAAGAAACCAAGGCCCACAAGAGGTCCCAACAAAAAAAATCCCAGATATCAATTTATCCCAAAATAACGTGTTGGTTTGCTCATTCTGGTTAAATCATGGGCTTGTTCCACCTTCAGCCATTTTTAATAAAAACCAGTTGGATGGGGCTGACTCAGACACCATTCATGAGCCAGCAGCAACTGGAGGAGACGGGCTGCTGCAGAAGACGAGTAGTGGCAACGCTCGCTCCGGATATGAAGTACCTGGATCCAAACCCCTGTTCTGCCCGAGGGGGATCTGAACCCACACAACCCAACACACCTCTCCAGAGAATGGGCTCATCCACCACAGTGCTTCGTGCCACCGCCTCGGGACATGGATAGCACTGCGGCACTGTTTGCCTCTACGGCTTGGTAGGCTCTCCTGGAAAGCTCACCGCCTCTTCCGAGCCCTTGCAGGGATGCTGGCCCACAGGCACGCTCGTAGCCTGCTGAGGTTGTTCCACTACACATAATCTACTGCAAAGGTCATGGCAAGACGGTGGGAAGCAAGGAGTCCGACTCAATAATGCAGTGACCCTGACAGAAGCTGAACAATTTCAGTTTCAAGCCATATGAACTCCTGTTGCTGATCTAATGGACAGCCTCGGTGGAGGAGCAGCATCAGTAGGACACGCTCAGACCAACCCATCCAAAACACCCTTTGCCTAGCGAGGGGACCTCAAGGCTGTGTCCTGTGTGATGGGGACCGCCGGCTCCAGCTCCCGCATCCTAAGCAAACACCCCAATGGCTCAGCTAAAAGAGATGCACCAACGCTACACTTGATCACCCGTTTCCCCATCACTTCCAACACAATTCATTGCACAGTTGATTCAAATTTGCCAACAACAGGTCAAAGAATATTTCAAAGAATAAATGTCTCCCTGCTTTGCTGACTCTAACGTTTTGTACCTGCTTTATCAAATCTTTGTCAATTTGAGTCCAACTCTCCAGTTTAACTACAGCACCCGACTGCCCAAGCACCATCCACTCCTCCAGTTCCACCTGCGATGCCCATCCAGGTAATTGCCTTCACATTCTTCAAGCCCTTAGGCAAAGTTAGTCAGGGACCCATATGCCGTTTATATCCTTCTCGCCTACTAAACAGTGCCGTGAGCAGCAAATGGAGACCACAGGCACAATCACAAATTACAGCCCATCCTGCTTGCTGCAAGCTGCTGAAATCCTGTTGGACTTTATAAAGCAAACAGGTTTTCTGTTTACATGTAAAATGTAAACTACTCTCTACATTGCTTAATGATCTCCTTATATGTGGACCTGTGTTCCAATACCACACTTGCTTGGGATACGAGGTCCATATTTTGTGAAACGATTGCTTTCAGGGAATCACCCAGAAAATTAAGGCTTAAAAGCTGCAAAGCTTGTAAACACAGATAGATGCTACCAGCGGCTATTACACCAGGGTAACCACCCACATCTCAGGAGATGGTACCTGGGGGAGAATATCCATTCCTCAGCCACCACAGTACAGCCCCCTAATCTTCACTGATGGTTTAAACTGATAGCCAGGATAGGGATACGAAGCAGGCGAGATGTCACATATCCCGTTCTCCTCCTCATCAGGGAGGAAGGGTGGACACCTCTGTGGTAGTGATGTTACAAGCCATCCCAGCACAATTCACCAGAGAAGGTCTGTCAGTATGCCAGGCCAACAAGGTTGCTCACTCAAAGTTGTTAATTCATTAAGTTAATTTTTAGTGCCTCAAAGGAATAAATTATGTTCAGCTTAACAATAACTTAAAAAAAATTATAAATTTCAGTACTTCTACCACTTTCCCTGGAACCTTTTTAGAAGGATAATTAAGACACATAACTCACATGTAAGAGATTTTTAAAAGAAGCTTGTTTTGCCAAAAGTGGGGAAAAAAGGCACTTTGGGACTTAGCAAGTTTAGCTGTAATTACAGAAAGGAGAATGTTGACTCTAGGCTGCCTTTTTATTTTATTATTATTTTACAGTACGAAATTTTGTTGCTTCTGCAGAAGCGAGACGCAGAGCTCAGTGAATGCTGTCTGCAAGCTGACCGCCAACTCACGTACAACACACAAAATGTACGACACACGGCTCTGTGCGACTTGACAAGAAAATGTCACGCTGGCATGAGGAACGCTAAGACACCACACAAGTCGCTGCAGGAGCCTCCCTTGATCAAAGGGGTGTTTGCTTGCACAGTTTATCCCTACCTTGATGCAAGCCAGTGAGAGGACAGCATCTGGGAGCGTGTCTGAGCAGCTCTTTGGTCTTGGCTCCGGTTAACGAAGGTGGAAAAGTGCGTTTCACAATCAGTGGTCCCTCCCACGCCAAATATCCTGCCAACAGCTCTTTGTCTCACATCTGAGGAACTTCAGATCACCCCTTTCCACTCCTCACAGTTTGCTGTCTCCGTACGCTATCTCTCAGCTCCACCCATGGACCCAGAAGAGCCAGGGCCAACTCCAAAACGCTGGTGTGATTGTACCTCTGAAAATAAGCATTTGCTCTGACAGCGAGTAACCACACTCACTTTGTTCCCCAAGAAATCAAAACGCACAGCTCGAAGCAGGCTGTCCCATGACACCCTTGAGGATGGTTGTTGAAAGGTGTCCAATGGAACAGGCACAGGTGAGACTTTTCCCCCCATTATATGAGATAGGTAAAAAAAAAAAAAAAAAAAAAAAATCTGTTTTCCCACAGTACTGGCAGCCTGGAGACTCAGAAGTAGATGAGACCTTACTAAGATACGCAAAATGCACATCTACCAGACGATATGGCAGGATCCTTCAGCTGGCTCTTCCTGAAGGTCTTCCAGGAAGTCCCATCAGTACTATATACACTGGGCAGGTTCAGCTAGAGGCAGCGAACCCTCGCCTCTGTCACCAGCCAATACAGAAACAGATTTTGCTCTGACGTAACAGCCAGCAGTCAACAGTTTACTAAGTGCAGCACAACCCACATCCTTTCCTTCAGGCCCTGGTGGCGCAACTAGATGTCGAACAAGAGGAATCTGCATGATCGCACCTCCATCAGATTAGAGAAGTTTCTGAGTTGAGGGATGGTGACCAGGCTCTATTGGCTGATTCCTACTAAGAGACCACCAAAAGTCATCAGGTGCTCTACAGGAGTTGGTTAATGGTTTGGCTCCAACGAATCAACCCGTGCTGCAGTGGGTGTGTTGTCCGCTCCAGAGCTGAGGTTTGACAGGGATACATGAACAGCCTCAGTGAGATGGCTGATGTCCCAGAAACCGCTGGAAGTGCTCTGTTAAGGTAACATCTTTAGTCTTTCCCCCATTCAGACAAAGGTTTATAAATTATAAAAATTATTAAAGATTTATAATTGCAAAAAAATTTTAGCAGAAACTTAAGAAAAGCAAGGGGAGAGGATATGGGATTACCCAAAAAGAGACCAGTTAAATCAAAACTGGCGTCCAAGACCCTTTTTTCCCACATCCCCCAGTCTAACACACGCTTTGCTGCAGCTGACCCTTTCTAGGAGCTCTTGCGTGGAGACCATGGCCAGAAAGCCTCCAAAGGGAGAGCTCAAAGGAGCACCCGGAAGACAGCAGGAGGACCCTACCGCAGGCGTAGTAAGAAAATCGCTGGTCGGTTCAGTTGGACATGACAGTGGTGAGCAACATCCAGCTTCCCACCGCTCAGCCCCAGCAATAACCCAGCACCACCAGCAGCCCTGCACCGGCCACAGTGTGAAGGGGTACAACTCCACGCACGTTCACTGCTCTCAGGTTGCATTCATCTATCACTGGCCAGGACCTGAAGAAGGTCATGTTTAGCCATCAGCAACTACAAAAAGCAAATGAAAATCTAATCAATACAGAGAAACTGGTGAAGAAGAAGAAGAGTTCATCACCTATGATCTACACTCGTTTGCAAACACATCATATCCTTGTCACCCATAGCTGTAGCAGTCAACACAGGTAAGGCCAAAAGCGTCTTGATTTTGTTCTCAGCAAAGGATGGCTCCTCGTGCTATTTCTAATATGAAATATTTCTGATATGAACTAAGTGCAAATTTGTCCAGCCTCTACCTAAGACTGAGGTTTTGGCAGATGTGGATTCCAAAGCTTTTTATTTAACATATATACATGTATAAATATCAATTAAGCTGAGTGATAAGGGCTATACCAATAAACCGAGCCCCAGCAATATTTATTTTGTCAAAATACTGCTGCTACATATTTCAAGAAGTCAAAACTTAATGTTTTCAGTAGCTTTCCTCCTACTTTCTTTTCTATCCAATATTATTTATAGATAAGATGAATTCATTTAAGTAATTAACAAGCCTGAACACAACTGACCCAAAGGATACCTGATGTCAGGCAGAGGAAATGTTCTTCCCTTATTTCATAAACCAAACCCTGATTTCTGTCCAGAAACTCTTGTTACGGTGTAGCAAGACAATGCACACAAGTCGGAATAAAAATGAGAGGAGGGCAATCTTCTAGCTAAAGAATAATTTCCTCCATGCCACAGGTCCATGGTGGCACTCTGGACATGAGCTTCAGCAGCCTCCAACCCTTCCACCCCCTATTTTGCCCCTGGCCAGTCCTTTGAGCCCATGCCTTGAGCCAATCCCCCAAAATAATCCTCTTCAGCCTGCTCCCCCTTAATTATTTTTTGGCTGATGAGCCACTGCAGCCCATCAAATGACAACCGCAGGCACAAAAGATTTGCCAGCCACCTAAGGAGCCAGCCTCAGGAGCTGGCCCACCATATCACGTTTCTTTTCTCCTGGGCCACTTCTTAGCCAAATGACTGCTATTTGTTGGTGGTTTCAGTTTTGCATACGAGCAACCCCGTGACCAAGTGTATGGCTGTTGGAGAAACTTAATTCACACATGACTCCAGAGACCACGACCTAACTGAAGATCTCTGGTGGGGGCACTTGAACCAGTGGTCGTTTGTGCTGCTGTGGACAAGTTGTTCAATTCAGTGTATTAATACTCAAATATTTTCAAGCTCCCACCACCTCACTTCCACACTTGGGTCTTCACATTACCTCTGCATCCTTTCAGATGTTAAGATGACAAACAACTGAAACAAAAATTCTCAAACAAGTCTTACCTGTTAAAACCAAATATCTCTATCCCCCAAAAATCTGGAATTGAGAAAAAAATCTTAAGTGTATTTCTTGGTGGAAAATTTAAGGTAGCAGCACCAGAATTAAGACACACAATAAGTAAGTAATTCACTATACACACATTATTTTCTAGAGAGTAAAATCTAAGCACTCCAGACTGATAATGGCACAAGGCAAGCAAAAAAAAAAAAAAGGTACAACCAAATACTCATGCACATTAGTTGTGGTCTTAAAAGGAGAGGTCACAATCGAGTGAGTGATTCAGAATGGAAGTAATCCAGCTTCCACAGACTTTCAGAGGAGCACAAACAGGCTGGTTATTTATATTCTGTCATAACACCAGAAAGACCCTGCTAACAGCTTGGGGTTTTTTTAATTTTACTAAAACTACATGGGGGTGCGCGGGAAAGTCTTAACCTGAACTGTCTTGGGTCTTCGGGACAAACTTTGCTCAGGAAAAGTTCCAGCTACAGTCTTGGTTCTGCAATAACAAAAGCAATTCTCACTGGGATGAAGAACACACCAGGCACATGACATCTGCAAACAAGCCTGGGAGGGCACCATTCCCCTCTCCAGTCCCGCTCACACCATCGCAACCTTCAGCCTACCAACCCATGCCATTATTGAAGCCAAGACCGAGCCACCTCTTTTTTGTGGGGGCTGAGGGTCCACAAAAAGGAGGAAGGCACCAAGTTAGAGACTTTGATAGGATGACAGAGGACCTGACACACAGGAGCGGTGGTGCCTGTGCAGGAGAGGGACAAGCGGGCAGATACACGCAGTTGGAAATGAAGGGGCTGAAGGAGGTAGGAAGAGGGACCACCAACGGTGGCAGCAAACCGTTGGGTCTACCAGTGGTGTTTTGTGCCACTTCACTGTTACTAACTTTGCTTTACAGAGCAACTTCATGGTTTGCCCGAGGGCAAAGGTCACTGGCTGGTGAGAACTCTCTCCCCGGTTCCTCTAGATGAAGCTAAGAAAGCCCCAGACCATGCAGACATCTTGTTTGTGGAGAAGGTTTGCACAATAAGCATATAGTAGACATTCTTTGTCAGACTCGCCATCTTCCCTCCATTTCCTGCACCTTCCCATCTGATTTGGTTTTGCCACCTTCCTGGCAAGAGCTATTACAATCACATGCAAAGCAGACTTGCTTGGCTCTCCAGTGACACAGCCTGCACCCACAGCCACCACACAGCCGGTATCCTGCTCACTACTACACCCAATCAAACTAATGGTGTGGACTCAACCTTGCATAAAGCAGGTATAAACTTTTTTTTTTTTTTAGTGCAAATGCAACTGCATAATTCGTTTGGATGTTTTAAACATGAGAGAGGGGAAGAAGCTAGACCAGATGATGACAGTAAGCAAAAGTCAAAGACATTGGCTCAAAAAGAGCTGTACTGTGCCTCAAAAGCAAGCCCATGAAGTTTAATGTGAGGCATCAAGATTTGGGGGGGGGGGGGGGGAATAAAAGGAAC